>JASDQU010439714.1:9626-52891 GCA_032191745.1 Picea mariana | reverse complement strand
CAACAATGCTCTCTAATGTTACAATGATACAAAGGTGAGGGTGTCTATAGTCGGTTTTCCCTCCTACGCTCCTAAACTGTCTAATCTTCATTCAAACCTACCTACTTTCATTTACTACACATAAATGCCTTAATGTTTTACAGATGAGAGAAATCACTCAAAATATGCTTACAATATGTAAGTACGCTTCCCTTTAACTATTACATTAATGTTTCAAAAATATTTCAAAATGTGCGCTGGTGGCCGTCCAACTATCTTCCGCCTTCACGCTCGCTTGACTGCTTATGATGCTCTTACATCATACTCCCTCACTTGAAAATTTTCATGAAATCCTGTTCATGAGCTCTTGCATGGTCCGTCCATGCTTCTAAATTTCTTCTTCATCTTCCTAGCTGGCATCTTCAACTGGATGTCCTTTCCATTTGACCAAGTATTCAAAATATTATTTTCTCCTGGTCCTCTTGCTGACTCTCTTGTCAAGTATACTTTCCATCTGTGGATTTTCAGCTATAGGCATTTGTTTAGTCCACTGAACCTCTATCTGTTCACTGTCTATTCCTGCTTCTTCAACTCTGTAAGGGTACAAATCTGATATGTTGAATATCGGTGAAATTTCGATCCCATCGGGTAATTCGATCTCATATGCATTTGCACCAAATTTCTTTATGATCTTGCATGGTCCAATCTTTTTCATCTTTAGTTTGTTATATATTCCCCTTCGGAACCTTTCTTTCCTCAGATGTGCAAGAATCAAATCACCAACTTCAAACTGAAGTTCTCGCCTGTGTTGATCTGCTCTATGCTTGTATTCTTGATTCGAACTCTGTAATCGCTCCTTGACTCAACTGTGAAGCTCCTTCATTACTCCTGCAAAGTCTTCTACACCAACACTTCTGAATTCAGCTTGTTCCACATCTTTCAATTCAGAAACTCCCCTTGGTTGCATTCCATATACAATTTGTAATGGGCTCTGTCCTGTGCTTCTGTTGAGTGAGTCATTATAAGCAAATTCCGCCTGTGGTAGAATGTGGTCCCACTAACTGTGGTGTTCAGTCACTAGGCTCCTCAACAAATATCCCAAGCTCCAGTTCACAAATTTTGTTTGCCCATCCATCTGAGGATGATAAGATGAGCTAAATGACAAATTTGTCCCCAAATTCTTTCATAAATTCCTCCAGAAATGTCCCACAAACTTGGTGTCTTGATCTGAAACTATACTTCTTGGTAAGCCGTGAAGTTTGACAACTTCCTTGAAAAATAGGTTCGCAATATGAGATGCGTCACTAGTTTTCTGGCATGGTATAAAATGTGCCATCTTTGAAAATTTTTCTACCACCACAAAGATTGAATCAAATCCTCTTTGCGTTCTTGGCAGCCCCAATATAAAATCCATGCTTACTGCATCCCACGGTCTTTCTGGTATGGGTAATGGCTGGTATAACCCTATGTTTTGCCTTTTTCCCTTTGTGTGCTGACAAATTCTACATCTGTCCACAAATTTATTAACATCTGTTCTCATTCCTGGCCAAAAATATGAGCCATTTAATTTTGATAACGTCTTATCATGACCAAAGTGTCCAACCAATCCTACACTATGTTTTTCTTTCAGCAGATTCTCCCTCAGGGAGCATTTTGGAATACATAACTGGTTTCCCCCAAATAACAATCCATCCTGGATCATATATTCGGTCCAATGGCTTCTATCCCTGAGAATTGGATTCTCAGATGCCTCATACGCCTCTTTAAAATCTGGATTGTCTCTGTACATTTCTTTGAGATTATCAAAACCCAAAGTTTTGACTCTAAATTCCTGCATAAGCAAACATTTTCTACTCAAAGCATCAACAACTTTTTTAGCAGTTCCAGAAATATGTTTAATTACAAAAGTGAAATTCTACATGTATTCAACCCATTTAACATGTATTTGGTTCAACTTCTCCTATTGAGTCACGAATTGTAAAGCATGATTATCGTTGTACAAAACAAACTCTTTAGGAACCAAATAATGCCTCTATTTCTTCAGTGCTTGTATGACTGCATAAAATTCCTTGTCATATTTGGAGTACTTAACCTTCGCTTCATTCAGTTTCTCATTGAAGTATGTGATCGGTCTATCATCTTGGCTTAAGACCGCTCCAATTGCAAATCCACTAGTGTCACAATTGACCTGAAATGTCTTACTGAAATCTGGCAACACCAGAATTGGCTATTCAGTAATCTTTTTCTTCAGCAGGTTGAAACTTTTTTCTGCTTCCACTGTCCAATGAAAATATTTGTGTCTTTTCTTCACCGTGTCCATCATCGGTGCGTTAATCCCACTGAAATTTTGGATGAATTTCCTATAGAAACTAGCTAAACCATGGAAGCTTCGAACTTCAAACACACCTTTCAGTAATGGCCAATTCTTAATTTCTTCTACCTTATCCGGATCCATCTTCAGCTCATTTGCAGAGATAACAAAACCCAAGTAAATGAGTTATGTCCTCATAAATGATGATTTCTTCATATTTATCAGCAGCCTCTCTTGCTGTAATCTTCTCATTACTGTAGCTAAATTCTTTAAGTGCTCTGCTTCTGTCTTGCTAAAAATCAATATATCGTCAAGATATACAATGACAAATTTCCCAATGAAATCCTTCAGGACTTCATTCATCAATATCATGAAAGTACTGGGTGCATTTGTTAATCTAAATGGAATGACAAGCCATTCGTATAACCCCTCATTCGTCTTGAATGTTGTCTTCCATTCATCACCTTCTCTCATACGAATTTGATGATATCCACTTTTCAAATCAATCTTTGAAAAAAGCTTTGCTCCACTCAAGAAATCCATCAAATCATCCATCCTTGGAAATGGAAATTTGTATATGATGGTAATCTTATTGATTTCCCTTGAATTTGTACACATCCTCTAGCCTCCATATTTCTTTGGGCTGAGCACTGTTGGAACAACACATGGACTCAAGCTTTCTCGAACTAATCCTTTGTTCATTAAATCCTGGACTTGTCTCTTGACCTCTTCATTCTCCTGCGGTGTCAATCTGTATGCTTATTTGTTTGGTAAACTAGCTCTAGGTATAAGATCGATGTGATGACTTATACTTCTGATCAGTGGCAATGAACAAGGTAGTTCGTCCACTACTATATCTGCAAACGCTTCCAACAACTTCTGGATTTCTTCTGGTAAATCATCCACTCTTGTATTGGTCAAAACAATTCTAGGCTTCCTGACCACAATAAATTGTGTGTCTTCCTTCTTCTTAACCTCCTTAAGAAGTTCCTTCCCATTCATGAGAAGTACAGTGTTGCTTACCTCTGGTTTCACTTCTTTATCCTTAATCAGCAGCATCATGTGTGTCCTCCCATTCTTCTCCAAGGTGTATGTGTTCTTTCTCCCATCATGAATCACATTTCTGTCATATTTCCATGGTCTACCCAGCAATAGATGACAAACATCCATGGGAATGAAATCACATAGTACTTCATCCTTATATCCTCCTATTTTAAATTCAACTAAACATTGTTTAGTGACATTTACCTGATGTCCTTTTTATAACCATGAAACTTTGTATGGGCTCAGATGTTTGATAGTCTCCAGCTCCATCTTTTCTACCATCTCTGTAGAAACGAGATTTTTTGTGCTACCACTGTCCACAATGACTTTGCACACTCTGTCTTTGGTCTTGCAAGCAGTCTGAAAAATTATGTTCCTTTGGGTTGGGTTCTCTGCCTCCTTCTCTGGCGTTAAGAGAACTTTTCTCATCATCAGTGATCTTCTGCCCTCATCATCTTCTGCCTCAACATTTTGTCCTTGTGCTTTGGAAATGTGAGTTTCACCTCCTTCTTTCTTTCTATCTGGACATTCATAGGATTTGTGTCCATTTTTCCCATAGGTAAAGCATTTTATTTCTACACCTCTGCCACTTCCTCTTCCTCTGGTTTGAGGAAAAGTATTTCTATTAGCATACTGTCCTCTCTGTGAGCTTCCACCTCTCTCAGTTTGAGTTTGAGGTTTCTTCCACTCTTCTTTAGGTTTCTGATTCCTATCTTGGGCAATTTTTTTGCCTCTGTCTTAACTTCTGCCTTGGCCTCTATGACCTTACTTTCAACTCATCTTTTCTTCAACTTTCAGAGCCATCTGATAAGCATCCTCCACATTCCTAATGATCATCATGCTCATCTCATCCTGAATGTCATATAGCAGACCATTCATGTACCTGACAACCTTTTCATCATCACTTTCCTGATGACCTTCTCTAATGTTTATCTTGTAGAATTCTTCAATGTATTCTTTCACAGTCATCAACTTCTGTCTCAAATTCTACATTCTCCGAAACAGAGTAATTTGATAATCCTTGGGTATGAATTTGGCTTTCATCTTCGCAACCATTCTATCCCAACTTTTGATTTTATGCTTGCCTTTGCAGCATCTGTCAGCCTGCAGTTCATCGCACCATAATGTTGCATGCCCTTTAAGTCTTGTGATAGCATGTTTGACTTTCTTGTCTTCCTCGACATCCTCATAGTCAAAATATTTATCCAGAGCTCTAATCCAGCCTAGAATCTCTTCAACGTCCAGGTTCCCCTCATACATGGGAATATCCATTTTTGCCTTGGCACCTATCCTTGCAACAACCTTGAATAGGAGTTCATATGTTGCATCTTTGACTGTGACTTATTCTCCTTCGTTTCCATCTTCATTTTCACTTTCATCCTCCCTGATATCCCCAACGTTGACTGTGTGCCTCTGCACTATCTCCATGGCATCAAGCCTAGCATGTAGTTCACGCATTTCTCTTTCCACTGTTAGATCATGCATTGGTCTATCTCTTCTTCTCAGTGGCATGGCTGAGAAATGTTTTCTCTTTTCTCTACTACAGAAAGCAAATAACTCTTACTCACTCTAATACCAAATTGGTGCAAACCCCTCGAACCCTCAGGTCCAAGGTCCGTGCAGGATCATTCTAGTCTACCCTTGAGTCTAATTGACTCTTTGATTTCCCCTCGGGGAAGATCTTATACACTCATGGTGTATCCATATGTCCTTATGAGTGTGTCCACGATCAAAGACGAAGCATCAACTCAAATCCCCTGACCCGAAATAGGATTGTGCCCTCCTCTAATTCGGGACTTCGGGTTTCGTGATTTCATGATCCCTGTTGTTGAGTTTCTCGACCCTCTACTTGTCGAAACCTGAAATGTCGAATTCTGATGTGTTTGGCAAAGTTTGGCTTCCCAACGGACTTCTTACTTCATCGAGGTTTCAGACTTCATGAATTCACGAATCCATATGTAAGGCTCTCCGTCCTTCGACTTCCGAACCCTGAAATGGTCAACAAGGTTTGACTCCACCTAGCGACAAGTACGCCACCTGTCATGCTTCCCATCTTTCAGGACTTTCACTCCCAAAGCACTGCCTTCTCCATTTCCCAACACCCGAAGTGCCGAAATCTCAAAACTCCAATCCAATTCCTGTCGCAACTTGCGACCTCGGGACTTTCATTCCACTGTGCACAACTCCTTATTGTCAGGATCCCCAAAATGTCAAAATGATCTGACGGCTCGTGAAAAGCATGATCAATGGTCTACGTTGATTATGAATCTTAGAGTGATAAGCTCACCTACCTCTAACCACCCTGCAACTTCTCTGGATCCTACGGTCCTCGTGATTTCATGAATTCCCCATAGAGAATTTCGACCACTCATTGTTCCTTGATAACTCCTGCAAAATAAACCAAGGTTCTTCCACTGGAAGTTAAATTCTACTGGATGACTTCGACCTTTGTCTCCCTTCGAAGTAATTCAACCTTTTCCTCCTTCAACACTTCAACGGTGCTACCCCTTCTGATCTTTCCTTGCAATTTCGAGTCTTCAAAAAGACTCCTGTGCGCAGTCCTTGCGGAAATCTCTCAAATACTTTTAAGTATTTGAATTATTGACTCTGTGCACCCTCCTACAACAACAATCCTTCAATTCACCCCTTGGTTGATAAGTTATGATCTTTCAACCAACCTACGCACACCTTGCACAGTTTATGTGCTTTACCTACACTTTTGTGGTAATGAGAAGAATGGTATCCCTCCTGAGCTTTCAGAGATAAACTCTGAACCTTTGTCAACGCACTCCTTGTGGATGTTTCACTGCACTTCTTGTAGGAACTCTCTCACTCAGGAAGAGAAACAATTGAAACTCATTTTCTTTCTTCTCTCAGACTTCAAACATTCAATATGAAATCATACATACATAGCATAACAACAAATGCATGACAGAAAGAATAAAACAACCATAAGTAGATCAATTAGCATGTATACACAGAAAGCATCATAACACCATGAATCTAAATCAAAGCTTCATGTATTAATTCAGAACTTTTGTACATGGGTTCTTCTCTACAACTCTCTGCTACAATTATCTTCTTCTCTATGCTTATGATACAACAATGCTCTCTAATGTTACAATGATACAAAGGTGAGGGTGTCTATAGTCGGTTTTCCCTCCTATGCTCCTAAACTGTCTAATCTTCATTCAAACCTACCTACTTTCATTTACTACACATAAATGCCTCAATGTTTTACAAATGAGAGCAATCAGTCAAAATCTGTTTACAATATGTAAGTATGCTTCCCTTTAACTATTACATTAATGTTTCAAAAATATTTCAAAACGTATGCTAGTGGCCTTCCAGCTATCTTCCACCTTCACGCTCGCTTGACTTCTTATGATGCTCCTGCATCATTTATGGTTATTGCATTTATCTATAATAAGGGTTTAATATGTGATGTGAATTGGATTCAATAAACTAATGCATATTGTTGTTTAAGTGCTCTGTTAAGTATTGTAATCACAAATCTCTGTCCTAACCTAGTTGTAGACACTTGAGTCCTGCAAGGCCCCCTGCCTCTACCTCAGGTGAGACTTCATCTGCTTCGCAGGTGTTGCTGAAAGGGTTGGTAGTTAGGGTTTTGTTGGTGCGTTGTTGAAGCATTGAAGACTGGGTCTACCCCTATGCCAACAAATGGTTTCGTTGCTGGGACCTGAAATTGTGATTGTTGGGAAGTAAAGAAAACATAAAGCTCTATGTGTAGATCTGTTGCTGTAGTGCATAGTATTCTACTTGACTTGTGAATCTCTGCTCTAAGAAATAAACTTGATCTGAAGAAAAGAGGTAAGATATTAAATCTTTGTGCTCTGATAAGTGTAAGATAAGTGGAAATTTTTTCTTTGAAAGTATGAATCTAGGTATGTTTGATAGATTTTGTCCTAGTCTGAATGTTAGGGCATAGTTACAAGAAAGATTTGACCTTGATAAATTTGATAGAAATAGAGAAAAAAATGTTATTCCTATGCATAGAAAGAATTTTTGGGCTAATAAGTGGATGTAGGAACCTAGAAATAATTTTTTCAGATTGCAGATCCAAAACTATGATCCCAGTGCATAGTACATGAAAAGCTAGGGGTCGTTTAAAAGAAAGAGAGGAATAACATTGTGTTATAATTGCATAAGATCGGGACATATTGCTAATGAATTCCATGGTACAGGTCCTATATGTCTTTGTTGTAAAGTTATTGGTCATGGGGTTGAGTATTTCCCAAGGATGTTCGCTAAAGTTGAAAAGATGAACATGAGACAAGAAAACCATAAAGAAGGTCAACAGACTAAGGATATGTTAGAAAATCAGAAAGAGAAAGAATCAGAGAAAGCCCAGACTATGTTAGTACATTTAAAAGAAGTAATGTAGGACCACAAGGATGTTAGTTTGTCATAGATCCCGAAAGGAAATAAACACATAGTCACAAGAATAGAAGACTTCGAGAGAGACTGTGTTTTGGATGAAGAAACACACGTGAACATTATGCCAGAAAGCCCTTGGGAAATTTTGGGAAAGCCTACTATGATACCTTCATTGGGAAGGATAGGCTTGTTTAAAGGAAAGATGATAACCCTATGCTGAAGAGTTACTAACATACCTATGATTTCTCATGAAACATCAACTGAAGAAGAATTTGAAGTCATTAAATTTGTTGAGAACAACGCCCCCTTTCCAATTTTGTTAGGAAAGACTTGGATTGAGAAGGATTAGAACAGAAGGAAAGCAGAGGAAGAAGATACATAAAAAAAAAATCAAGAAATAAGGGACCTCATAACCAGAAAAATAGAGCGATTAATAGAAGAACAAAAGGATAATTTGAAGCAACAGAGGGAAAGAGAATTACATGTCGAGGTTGAAATAAAACAAGAAGGTTTGAAGGACCTATCCATGCTAGAAGAAAGCATGTCCACCCCGGACCTAGTATGCAAAGAGGTATTACCTTTGAACCCTTTCAAAGAACATCAGCAGTGCGAAGTCACTATGCTATGAAAATATAAGAATAAGAATGGAAATAGGAATCTAGAGACTCATACCACATGAAATAAGGCAAGGAAGCTCGGTAAGAAGAAATCCAAGCTAGAAAAACTATAGGAGGCTCCAAAAAAGACTTCACAGGAGAAATATTTGCAAAAGTTGAACCTCGTCGGAATAGCAGAACCACACAGAATAGGACTTCGCCATGGCGGAGCTATATGACCATTGGAGGCACCTCGATTGTTAGAATAACACTCCAGAATGGCTAGAAATGTAGTTATTGATGAAAAGACCATTGTTGGACCATTGAGACCATGCCATAATGAACTGATTTGTATTGATTGAGGCATTCCTGCCCGTTGGAGGAATCCATTACGACATTTTATTATTTAACCCATCAGACACTGCGCTAGGACCACTTTTTTCCACTCATGATTATCCAAGCTAATAGAGAATTGATTTCATATCACACTGTCATTTCTAGACCTCGCCATTCATTTGATTACCTCGCTTGTCTATTCACCTACAACATCTATTTGGTTACAAGTGTGAATGTCCGGTGAACATAGCGCGTTAGAGAAGTCTATAGATGATATTCTCATGGATCTCATGGCTGAGAGAGTTATGTTTGTAGGAATACATGTGTCTTCGACTGGAGGATTGCAAGCATTCCCCTTGACTGGACATCATTCTATCTATACTACTGAGAAGTGAAGCAAGCATCGCAATGATATTGCTAATGGAAGAAAATCCTGTCAGTCTCTCAAAAGTACATACCTCCTTTGGCTAGCGCAGTTAATTGTGATAGTATCCCACATGAATTTGAGTACACATTGATAACTGCATACATCTTGAAGGGGATACACATAGTTGGACCCCAATTAGGAGACATCCCATCTTTCAATAACATTGACTTGAACCTCGGAGACCGAAAGAACTACGCGATGATCGCACCACATAGGTATTTGATGAATACGACTGGGACGAAGCCACGTATAGTCTCCCAGACGTGGATTAAGGATCTCACGTAGTCCACAATCCTTAATGTAATGAATATCCCTCACTTTGGATGACATCGGGAGGTTAAATCCTACGTTAAACACCTCATGTTGTGTTATCATGGAGGATATCTATGGCTCGATGGGTGCATCACTGTGGATCTGGTGTTGATCCACATCATCAAAGGACTGAGCATGCAGGGACTGAACCCTTAACAATTCTACCTAGGGATGACTTAAGATCGTTCCCTGGCACAACGCATAAAGGAGGATTTTGGTGATGTAGAGAAGGGAAAGCGAGGCTACAAGGTAGCCTCCATCCAGGATGGTGTAGTGTACCTATCTTGTCAGTTTATAGCTGGAAATATCATTAGAAAAAAATGTTTGACACAGGTCATAGGACTCATAGTAGACATCGCAGGAAAGTGCGTGGAGGGGATGTAAATGAACTAGGAGATTTACCTCATCAACGAGCTAGAGAAGGACTGTCGCAAAGCGTAAGATCATGGCTATGAATTCCATTTCAGTTTTTTACTGGTATTGATCACATTTTTCGCTTGGCATATGCTGAAAGGAGAAACATTTCTAGAAGTTGAGCCATTGGAACCGTTGGCCGCAAGGTTCTCTACCTTGTGGTATACAAATAATATGTCTAAGTAGTGGCACTCGAAAGTTGTTTTCCATGCTTACTACCAGTAGTTGAAGCATGATATTAAAGAATTTCCATGAATGACATCAAATACATTGCACCAGTATAGACCTTTAGTGAAGTTCCACGCAGATCCACACTTTATCTACATCACTACGTGCAGGTATGAGAGTAAGGAGGAAGTGAAAAACATAGAAAGTTATGAGGAGGACATCGCCTTAGAGGAAAGTAGGCTTGCCACACCCATAGGAGGAGGAGGAGACAAAGTGAACCAAGAAGAAGGAGGGGAAGAAGGAGAAAATCAAGACAAAGGAAAAGTTACACCACCGAAGGATCCCCCTACTGAGGAAAAAACATTGAAGGAAAGGAAGGTTTCTCCATAGAAACCTTCAACAAGAAAGAATACCCGTGCCAATAAAAATCAATCGAAGAATGTGCTTACAGAGGACGATGTTAGTCTAATCATCATAGTTGTGGAGGATGATTCAGAGGATATCTTTCAATGCTATGGAGAAAAGCAGGAGATGTTGTATGAAAGAATAAAGAAGGAGCTGAAGGAGATACAACAAGCCGTTCATTCGAGTCATTTAATACCTATTGCACCTTCTTCATCTAAAATTGCAGAATTGGGGAATGAGATCGCCCAATTACAAAGGCTAGCAGATGCAACAGAGGCTCAACTTCATCGAGTCCATGAAGAAAAGGAGTAGGCTACAGAAGCCTTGAAGAAAGAAAAGGAGGAGGTCTTAGAGAAAATTCGAGTTGTGCAGAAGGAGAAAGATGAAATTTGGGTGATGCTCGAGGAAGACAATGCAAAGGTACAAAAATAAAATACCAACTACTCATAGAGTAGACTGTGGTTAAAGAGGTAGTGACTAAATCACTTTGCTCTGTGTCAGGCTTGGCACAGGAGGAAGAAGAGTTAGCTAAGATTCAAGTGGGGAATCTCATAGAGGCCATTCAACATCTTCAAGCAAGAGTAACAGAGTTAGAACTCCAAGAAGTGCCAAGCACTCCGTAAGAAGTGCACAATCAAAGAGAGGAAGTATCTAGAAGTGCGGTTGGAAGAATCATGGAACTCACATCAAAATGTAAGAAATTGAGTAATCATAGTGCGCAGACCTAAAAATGCCTCACAGAAGATACAAAGCTGAGGAAACTAGAAGCACAGCTCCAGGAGGTGCAACAAAAAACATCCACTGTGAAAGCGCAGATGAAATCACTCATTGCAGTTGAGAAAATGAATAGATCATAGGAACAACGTGCAGTTTAGCAGCATATTATTTCCATCCAGAGGAGAGTCATGGAAGTTACACAGAGAATCCAATCGGTGTAGGATGAAGCCTGCACGCTTTTTGAAGAGATTAAAGGACAAGGCTCACAGCCGGACCAGATGGTCATGACCATGGAACAATGCTTGGAAGGGCTTGTTACAGAGAAATTTATTCAAGAGTTCATTGAGTAGGAGGCTCTCGTGAAGTAGCAAGTTGAGGTAGCTCGAGATAAGATCAAGGCCTTTGAAGGAGTGTTTCCTAGATTTGATGGACTCATGACGAGTCACAGGTGAGTGTTGGGGGCCTGTTGGACCTTGACCAAGTTTTGAGGAAAGATTTCTCATGTTTGACCACTTTTGGGACTTCAACAGGCTGGTTGAAGATGGAGTGCCTAGGCGAAGTTGAGATCATGGGATCTCACTTGTTTTGCAGGCTTTTGGACCGAGAAAAGGGTTTACAAGGTGTTGACGGGCGAAATTAACCATCCATCAACTGGCAGAGTGGATCCGGTCCGGGGTTGTCTAAATAACCCAAGCCATTTGGTATGAACCACCCTGATGGGTTTAGCAGCTTCCTTAGCCGATATAAGTCCTAAGAAAACAAAAGAAAACTACTCTAAATTAACTAATCTAAATGGCAAAAAAAATTAACAATTAAAACAAACTAATAAACAAATCTAAACTATTATATAAACTTTAATACCTAAACTATACAACTATAATTCTATAAAATCAAATGTTCAATCACCAACAGAATCAAATTCAATTAAAAATGTACAATATTTACAAATTACAGATTTAAATTAAAACCTGCAAAACTCATTTGTAATCTGTCCTAAGACAGCGAAACTATTGTTTTTTGATTTTTTATAATTTTATGAAAAAGAAATAGAATAAAACTAAGAAACTAAAATAATAACTCTAACTATGAATCTAAACTAATATATTTATCTAACTAAACTACTTATATGACACTAATAAACTAACTATTAAATAATAAATAACAAACTAACCTGAAGTAACGCTTCAGGTTTGTCCTGTGTATGATGGTTGATTCAGTTGTTTGGTGGGAGGAAACCCACACCAATTTCTCCACAAGCTTCTCGTAAATGAAAGTTGTTGTGCTATTCAAATATAAATAACAGGACAAACAAGACATAAAAATTTACAGCAATCTTATAATTTACAAACCATCACAAATAGATAAATCTGTATGCAACAATTTGTACAGATCAATTCAATTAATGAGAAAGATAAACCTGTAACTCATTAAACTGAAACAAAGTAATTTCTGTATTTTTAAAGAAGAGATATCAGATATGGACAACATATACATCAAATCACATCACATGCAATAAATTATGATAGCTAAAGTAGTCGATAATTAATTGCAAACTAATATGCAAAACCTGAAACAAAAGTTTGATATATTGAAAGCAAAAGCTGTTACAAGACATCAACTTTCATCTCAGTCTGAATCATAAATCCATAGTCTGGTTCTCTCCACAGTGATGATGATTGTATTACAAAAAATTGACAAGTATTTAAAGACTTCCCACAGGGTAAAACATCCCTGTGGGAATTATCAAAACAGTTTACACAAATCTGGAGATAATCTCCCAAATCTGATTGAAACTAACAATCTTAAAACAAAACCAAATCTAAAGTATCTCCTAAACTGCCATAGCATGCCCAATTGATCATTGTAATTTGCATGTACCTGAAAGAAGACAAAAAGAGACAAGTTTAGAGGATATTTTGTTGAAAAAAATTATCAAAAATCTAATTTCAAGACTAGCTAGAGAATCTTGCGATTTTGTAGCTAGTCTAATTTGAGCAAAAAATCATTTCAAAACCAATTCAAATCATAAAAAATTATATTCAAACTATTGAACAAGTACTTAATTGCTGATTGGAAATCAAATGAATCATTCAAATCAAAACTGTTATGCTAATTTGATAACAAACAAAATTGTGGTCAATCGAATGATAACAGAGATCCATGCACTCTGTTCAATTTGTTATTAGCAACAGAATCACATTAGATGATTTGAAAGTAAGGAAATCATTTCCACGAATCAATTCCAATCGACACAAATAGTTTCTTCAGCCATCATGAAAATCAAAGTCGAATCCAAACGAAATCAACAGGATCGTTTTTCAAATTGATCGAACTAGATTAAACATATACAAACGATCATGCTATTTGCAAATCAAATCAAAACTTGAATTCAAATTGAAACAAATGAAATCGTAATTGAATTAATCAGTTGATAACAGGATACGTGGGATTTGTCAAACATTTGTTATTGCCAATTGGGAGCAAACAGAATCGATTGAGAGTCAACGAAATCATCACTTGAATCAATTTCAAAACAAACTGTTAGTCGAGTTTTTCAATACAAATTCAATAGAGACAAAATATGTCGATCTAAGCTTAACAAAATCATTTTTGAAAATCAAAACCAACAGAGAAGCATCAAATCTATTTTCGATACCAATCCAACTCATACAAGCAATCGTGCTAACTCAAGAGACGCAACAATCATTTGTAAATCAAATCAAACAGGGGTGAATCGAAACAATTTGAGGTCGATACAATCGTTGTGAATCAACACAGTTTCATGATTTTAGCGAATAGATTTTTTGCACAGGTTGAACGTAATCCAAATCCAAACGAGAATGTTGATTCAATACAAAACAGAGTCATTTCTGCTAAATCGAAGTCAAACAGGGTTATTTTTCTGATTTAAAAGGTTACATCATATTTATCAAACCAATAACTAATAATGACGCATTACACTCATAAAAAATCATACCAATTCAAACCTACAAAATCGTTCCAAAATCAAACCATAAGAACTAAATCAGAGTCGATAGCATCCAACCACAACAAAATCGTATCAAATCAAAACATAACTGTGTTCTAATCTTAGCACAAAAATCTCTTGTACAAGTCAAATGCGATCAAAATCCAAGCGAAAGAAAACCCCATTGATTTTGTTAATTCAAACTAACAGAACTATTCTAAAATGAATCAGATCAAGTGAAAACCGATCAATTTCTAAACTGGGCATGACAAAATCGCATAACCAAATCATAGCTACATTTAGTAAAATGAATCTACTGTACAGGAAATAGAATCATTTCAAATATATCAAAATGAACAGAACTAATTTGAAAGCAAAATCGAATATGTTACAATAATTCAATCAAACTCACAAAGCAAAAATCATATTGAAATTCATACCTGGAAAATAAGAAACAACTTTGATTATGATAATTTGGAATTGACAAACGCTGTAGCCAATTCGACATTCCTGAATACAATCAAACCAGTGGTTTTTTGTTTCTTTTTAGTGGCTTGAAGCTTGTCCCTTTCTCTCGATAACATTGTAACTTGGTTCTCTAAAGATTTGATCTTAGTCTGCAATAAGGGGACGTCATTATAATAATGCTCTAGCCACACATTGCATTGGATACATGGTGTTTTCTTGGGCTTCGATAACATAGGCGAGGGTTTGTTTAATCCAACAGGGGTTTCATTATGCAACTTAATTCCCAGGTATTTAGGATTGTTTTTGAGACAAGGGGGTAAATTAGAGACATAGTCATAGGGTTTCTTGAAGCATAAGCCATGGGCATAGGGGTACTCTTCAGCTAGGAAATGCTCGATATCGGAGTCCGAGTCCTCGCTCAGAACTATGGGCTTTTGGTCGACGTTTGGCTTAGGTTTATTCCAGGAAAGTCTCGATATCAATCGAGCATTCTTCTTACCCTTGTTGTCGACAGTAGGATTACCCTTGACTTTCTTACTCACAGGCTTCTTGACAACCTTAGACTTGTCTTTTATGATGTTGGGAAGGTCGATGTCAAGGAAAATGAGGGTTTGGCAGGGGGGAGAAGAACATGAAATGGCACGGGTGGCCCGACCATAGTCTCACTAACCACGGCTTTATCGATTTGAACAGACTCTGGATCAACAAAGCCATTTCTAGACAGAAAGGCTTGCCAATTGTCACCATGAAGGTTTAAATGGTGGAGGACGATGAGTCTAATCAAGCCATGGTGAAACAGGTTGTTTTCAGCCTTCTCGCATTTGTATCTCTTAGCCATCTTATAAAGACTACGCAAGAAGTAAAATGGCATGTTCAATGGATAACCCATGAAATTCATCAACAGCTGAAGGTGATACAAAAATACTAATCCATACCGACCTTCACAGGTCACAAATTGTTTCACAATCACCAAAAGATCATGCCACCTGGGTTTAAGGGTGGAAATAGGCATATTTTTATCACAGGAGACAACCTTCCTTGATACAAACAGTAATGGCGATGACACCTCATCAAATTTGGAGTTTTTAAACCATCATTGGCCCGTGGCTGCTAGTCCTGTAGAAAAGATTATGAACTCTTCATTGAGTTCAAGTTGAATGTCACCTACTTCATCCCTACACCCATCAAAGGTGAGGGCGAATTGTTGGGCAACTGTGAGGTTGAAGCCCTCAAACCTCTGTATAAACGTGAGCCAACCATTACCTTCTAAATCCTTACGAGCATCATCGAATAGTAACAGGGCTTGGTTTCCATTTGGCTTTATGCGCACCACCAGTTCCATAGACAGGAGCACACGGTGAGTAGGGTGCATAGGATAGGGTTCGAACACAGCATACGCAGGGGAAGAACACTCACAGGCTTACCCGAAACTAGCAAAGGTGAACCGGGATAGGGGAAAAACATTAATGGCAGAACGTGCAAAGGTGGTGGAGCTAGTTCAGCCCATGCACAATAGTCATAACCCATAGTACAACCATTGACGCAAATAACTATTCAAATCACTATTGTATATGTTAAAAAACAATGCCATTCAATAATGAATTATAACAATGGTAAGTCGACCAAACAAATGCGCAAGAAATAATGTTAGCATAGTTTTAAAACCAAAGCAATAATTTGAAGTTACACCACGGGTCCGATCATATGAAACATGTGTTATGTGAAAATTTTTATACCAAGGGTCTAACCATAACACCACTGTGTTTTCATGAAACCATTGATCAAAGAACATATATATCAAATCACCAATGTACCACAAACTCGATCAAAAGAATATCATCACAATCTTGTAAAACGAAGTCATATTTAAAAAATGCCAAATGAATAAGGATCTTGGAGTCTTGTCAACTGTATAACGATAAGTAAATTGGAAATGCAATGAGCATATAAACGAGAATGATCACAACAATCCAGTGACGATTTTAATGTGACTTCGAAAACCAAGTTTTCACGCTTGCAGTCGTGAAAACAAGAACAAGGTAAGTGTGCAAATAGCGCAAAAATAATAGTGTCGTTTTATTCAAAGATTGCGATGAAAAAAAATGATTGTGAAGGCAATGGTGTAGGCAACTTTTAGGGACAGTATAAAAATGTGAATAGGCTGCCAACAATGGAGACACACTGGTAGAAGTAGTTATCTCTGCCAAAAAGAATAAACTTAGATTAGGATAACGAGAAAAATTCTAACTCAAAAATAACAACCAGAAAAATCGTGTAAACATCTTCATTAACCACATATTCCAGCAGTGTTTAAAGGATGAAAACTGATAATAGTCTTAAGACAAGCGAGCCACAATATCAAAGATAAAATCCTCAATACTGTTGACATAGCCACTACTGCTAGCAGGCATCCATAGCCTCGACAGGGTTGCCATTTAACCAACTCTGATATCTGTATCCTGCCAAGAAGTTCTGGATCAGAATAAAGGACATTTTAAGGTCAAGTTATCTCATTTTTGCCAATTTTCATATACCCGACATTGCTTCGCTACCAGCTGGCCTATTCAATACCCCGGTGAAGTTGTCTTGGTGCCATGCATGCATTTACCCGCTGCCAGCAGACCTGTTCAGCATCCCGACGGGTTTACAAGAACTTCCCACAGCTCTATTAATGATTTACTTTATAGTCGAGCGGGGTGACACTGAAAATTATGATATTTTAACATATTTTTTTACAGACCTCAACTGAATTTTTTAGATCAGTCCTTTATTAAGATCCATAGATGTTTCATTTATAGAACCAACTTTCTAAGGTAGGGAGACATCTTCTGAGTCATTCCCTTAAGGAATAGGGACAACGTAAAAAGATAATAGATGATCGTGACAGGCTTCACTTAGAGATTGAAATCAGTTAACTTCTTTCAAACAACAAACTTTTTTCCAACACAGATGTAAATTTCAGAAGTATACAATTGATGTTCATACTTTTTTTTAGTAGTCATTCTGTGAAAGAATTTTTTGTTTACCTTGTCTGAATAGCTCAACATGCAGGTATGTGTATTTCCAAAAAACACAAAAACTGATAAGCGCAAAGGAGAAATAAAAACCAAAATAGCAAAAGAAAAGCAAATAAGAGCAAAATATGTACATAATATACAAGGGTTGTTATCAAGCAAAGTATCATTTCAAGGCTTGGCCATTCACCGGATAGGTGTCAGGCTGCCCCTCTAGATTCTGCAATCGGAAAGAGCTGGGACCCAACTTCTCAGCAATTCAAAATGGTCCAAGCCATAAGTTTTGAAATTTCGTGTGCTCTCCCTTTCCCTAATGTGGTTTGTCCCACTTCAAGACAAGGTCACCTACTTCAAAGTTCCTATCAGAGGTAGAGTTGGAATCAAACCAGCTTTTGACTATCTGTTGATGATGATCTAACTTACGTTTAGCTTGGGCTCTTACTTCTTCTAGCTTCATCAAAGTGTCAATTCGGTTTTCCAAAGGGGGACAGTCTTCTTCTTGTATTTTCTACGATAACTGTAGTGAAGGAAGAAGAATGTGTGGTGGAAGAATTGCTTCCCTGCCATAAACAAGAAAGAAAGGAGAGTTACCTATAGAAACTTTTGGTGTTACCCTATCATCCCAAAGTGCGTTTAACAGTGCATTGTGCCAGTTTTTGTGATTTTCAGCCACCATTCTTTTGATGATTTTAATCAAATTCTTATTTGTTGACTCTGCCAATCCATTGCCCTGGGCATAATAACTAGCATAATACTTCAATTTAATTACTTTTTCTAAAGCAAATTCGCTCATCTCAAGAGACGAAAAGTAAGAAACGTTATCGAATACTAAACAGTCAGGGATACCAAAACGAGTGATAATGTTAGAAATTAGAAAGGCAATTACCTGACTGGTATTCACAGTTCTTAATGTGGCAGCTTCAGACCACCTGGTGAAATAATATGTGGCTGTTATGATAAACTTATGATGTTGAGAGGATGGGGGGTTGATTGGACCAATAATATCAAGGCCCCACTGCTGAAAAGGAGAGTTTACTGACATGGGATGCAAAGGAAAGGCTGGTTTCTGTAACTGCCCTGATGTTTTTTGACAAATAGTACACTTGCAACACAAGGCACGGGCATCTCTAAAAAGTGTGGGCCAGTAATAACCGGATCTCAAAACTTTATGGGCAGTGGTGTCACCACCAAAATGACCACCAGCTTCTCCGGCATGCAACTCTAGCAAGACTTTTTTTGCTTTGTCTTTCTCAAGACAGCGCATCAGTATGCCATCAAAATTTTGATGAAACAAAAGACCATTAACCAAATGAAAGGAGGCAGACTTTAATCTCAACGCTCTTCTTTTAGTGGGATCTAGGTGACAGGGGGCTGACCCATGTTCAATACAAAATCTTATATCGTCATACCAGGGACTAACAGAGTTTTGTGCATAGTAGATTGTATTTTGATCGTGTTGTCCTAGGTTTGACCTATCGCTTTCTTCTTGCGGTCCTGCTGGTGAATTAGCGACTAACTTGCATAACCCTTGGCCTCTCACTATTTGAGCTGGGGTAATTTCTATGTCGTACTCCTGTAAAGAAGTAACCCAGTTAGCCCTCTTTTCTCCTAGCTCTTTCTGCACTAACAGGTTCCTAACGGTTGGGTACGGGACAATAATCTTCATCCTGGATTTCAAAAGATAATGCCGGAAGTGTTTGACTGCTTTGAAAATAGCGTAGGCTTGCTTATCTACCGCTGGGTAATTAAGTTCCGTGCCTTTAAAAGCAGATCTCATAAAGGCAATGGGTACTTCATTGTTTTCGGCGTTCTTTTGAGTTAGGACGGCTGTGTAAGAGCGGTCGGAAGAAAAAGTGTAGAGCGTGAAGTCTTTGGAAAAGTCGGGGCTCATGAGAGAAGGAGCATCTATTATAGCCTTCTTTATTGCATTAAAATCTTGATTTTCTAGGGGTCCCCAATGATATTTGGCGTCTTTCTTAATTAGGTTCTGCAAAGGTCTGACCATTTCGGAGAAACTAGGGACGAATCTCCTCACAAAGTTAATCTGGCCTAAGAAAGACTGCATAGACTTTTTGGATGTAGGAGGGGGAAGTTTTGCGATGGCTTGAGTCCTTTCAGGGTCGATAATCATCCCTTCGCTTAACACAATAAATCCTAAGAGTTTACCCTGTTCTAGTGCAAAGATGGATTCTTTAGGATTCAAGGAAATGTCGTATTTACGACATCGTTGTAGAATGACTCGTAAATGAGCTAGATGATTGGTTTTGTTTTTAGAGAATACAGTAACGTCATCTAAGTAAACTATGATGTACTGATTGATTAAGCCTTAGAAAGCGATATCCATCGCTCTCTGGAAAGTGGCACTGGCATTAATCAATCCAAAGGGCATTTTTTGATAAGCGTAGGTGCCCCATGGGGTGCGGAAGGTAGTTTTAAGTTGGTCTGGTGGAGACATCAGGACTTGGTTGTACCCTGAGAAACCATCCAATAAGGATAGCCTCTTGGAACTAGATACCTGTTGAAGGATCTGTTCCATGGGTGGGACAGGATAGTTGTCTTTATCAAATGCTCTATTAAGGTTTTGGAAATTGATGCATAGTCGGATTTCCCCACTTTTCTTCCGGATAGGGACAAGGTTAGAAACCCATTGAGTGTGCCTAACAGGGAAAATTATCTTAGCATTAAGGAGTTTATTCAATTCTTTTTTCACGATCAGTTCAAGCTTAGGGTGCATTTTTCTTAATTTCTGTTGAAAGGGCAAGGTTTGGGGTTTCATAGGAATGACATGTTGTATGATGTTGGGGTCGAAATTTTTAAGGTCATCATACATCCACGCAAACACATCTTTAAATTCTTTGAACAATTTAATAAATGCATCTTTTTCTTGTTCAGAACACCCAACCCCTAGATTAATGCACTGTGGATTGTCATTAGTTCCTAAGTTCACCTTTTCAAATAATAATGAGGAACTATTGGTTTTACAGTTGACGTATTTTTTGAATTTATCTTGGAGATCATAAAATTTCTCTAATCTAACTACATATTTAGGGATCGAATTTACCATGTCTGATGAAGATTCAGGAGTTCTCGGATCTGGTATTACCATGAAATCGCGCAAATTGTCGTCGTGAGTGCATTCGTCGATCACCGTGCCTTGAAAAGTTTCTTCCATATGCAGGAAGCTAATAATCTGTTGATCATCGTCGAAGACCCTCCAGTTGGTGATGTTGTCGGGAACGGATGGCCTGAACAACAGCTCGACGGAGAATGCGTCTGGGGACAAGCCTTCTGTAGGAAAGAGTTTAGAAGCTACATTAGCTAATAGTTCTTCTTCAGAATTATTCAATCTAGGAATAGAATTTATATTGAAAGCAAAAAATTTATTCATTGAATTCCATACCTCGGATTGGTAGCTTTTAAGATGCGGAGACAGACAGTGGATAGAATCTCTTACCTGTCTAACCACGATTTTAGAATCGCCAAAGACAACCAAGTTTTGAATGTTCATGTCTAAAGATTTTCTGAGACCCTGTAGTAAAGCCTCATATTCTGCAGTGTTATTAGTACATTCAAATTCTAGCCTACATGCAATCAATGTTTTGTTACCTGTCGGATCGATAATAACACAGCCTGCACCAGCTCCTTTTTTGGACTTTGACCCGTCAAAATACAGAGACCAAATATAATTTTTATCGGATGTATGTGACCGTTGTGTAGAAGATGTTGGCTGCACATATGCTACAATCTCGGACTACTGTTATGGATTGGTGATAGCTGAAGTCTCGGCCATGAAATTTCCGAAAAAGATATCCATCCCTTGTACTTCAGGTGAATCGGCAGAAGGTGTAAATGGTTCGTTGGGATCATTCAAATCTGTGACTGTGAACTTAAGGTAGCGTTCACGATTTACCTTGATCTTGCAGGGCTTGTCATTCTCTGGAAGCCATAGGTGAGACCAATCTGTCGTGAAATAGCCATGTAACTTCTCCGACCAGTCCCTGCATAAAAACATACCATACACTTTTGGAATATCCACAACGATAATATCAATTACTTGATGAAACTTGGGGTTAGACGATAATCTTATAAGTACATTCCTTAATTCGCCTATAACTTTAACATTAGTTTGATCAAGTTGGATGATTTTTAATGTGCATGGTTCAACCTTAGCATTAATCTTATGACAAACAGACCATGGAATTATATTGGATGTCGCTACTGACTCTACCATACAATTGTGCACATTTCTATTAAAGATTTTGAAATTTAACAAAAATGGAGGTACATTTTTGTGAGTACTAAGGGTAGTAGCTTGTGGCTTTTTACTCGTAGTTTCTAAAGCTACTTTATCTACATTATTTACATTATTTACATTATTTACAAGAAGGCTTCCCTTATCTTGAGGATAAGGGTTATTTTTAGTGGAATTCTTCTGAGAAACTTTGTTTTGAACAACCTTGTTACCATTTGAATTACTGTTTTTGCTATTCTCTAAGATGTTCTGTAACATTTTTTGTAGCAGAAACGGAAATTTTAATAACTCATACACATAAATGTTAGCCCTTAACTTTTTGAGGTCTTCAACTAAATCATACTCTAAGTTGGGGTTTGCATGATTCTGTTTAGGCTCAACTAGTTTAGATTGCTTTGGGGGCAAAGTCATAGTGTTTTTGGAAGAAGGTTTGTTTTTTGTCTTACTCCTAGTATTGTAGGGATGAACTGTCTCGAAGTTAGCTTGAAAGATGCTATCCGAGAAGTGTCCAAAAGTGCTCAGAGAAGGTTCTTCTTCTTGAACTGTCTCTTAATCAACTACCTCCTCAGGAATCTCAAGAGGCATTAAGTTACCCTGGGCTTCTAGAATTGTTTGTAAGGCATATTGCAGACTTTCTAGATTAAGGGCCTCAGTAAATGGATTAGGTCGGTTGGTTGGGAAAGGCTTCCTGAATGGGGGTTTGTAAGGCCCTTTTCTTGAAGAAGCTTCTTCGGTCATCCTTTTCAAGTCAATGACTTGATTCGACAGTTTTTGAATGACTTTAGTTAAGTTTCCTAAATCAGAGCTTTCAGGTTGCGTTTTACTTTGAGTAGGTCTAGGGAGGATTTCAATCTTCTTTTTGGAAGAAGAGATAGTTTTTGTTTCGTTGCTAGTAGTTTCTTTTAAACTAAGTATGTATTTTTCAATCTGGCTGGCCTCTTCGAAGGCCTCTAACAACGTGGATTTCTTGGATCGTTTAACCCAAATAGCTATACTTTGATGCAAAGATTTAGTATAGTATTCTATAATAAGATTCTCGGCAGGTATGGAATCCGTGGGGATTCGGTTCTTAAGTGTTAAGAATCTTTGATTAAAGTCTTTAATTTTCTCTTTTGGGTTCATTCTTAAGCTAGAAAGCTCCATAACTAGAACTTCTGGGGTTTTATCATCTCCAAACTTTTCCAAAAAGAAGGATTCAAACTTTTCCCAAGACATGATGGTATGGGGTTGTTGGGCAAAGTACCATGTGGATGCATTGCCCTTGAAAGTGTAAGGGAACAACCTACAGACTACGTCTTCATGCTCAACATTGTGGAGTCTTATGGCTAGCATAAACTTTTTAATGTGATCTTCGGCGATCTGTTTAGAGTCGAGGTCAAACTTGGGAAGCCACTTCTCTGGATGTTTGGGTAAGGGGTGTTGTGCCCCAGGTATGGCTACGGTATCCTGGTCGAGCCAAGGTCTAGCAAGGTTGTTTTGATTGGCCATTGGTGTAGTGGGTGTGGAAGGATATGAAGGGGAACTGCCTTCGTCAGAGGAGTCTTCTCCTGAAGAAGAAGGGGATAATGGAGGTGGTGAGGGAGGTATACCAGATCCTCCTGTGGCAGGAGTGAGGATTGGATCTATAGGGTTCACAGTGAGGTTAGTGCCTCCGAGTTGTTCGTTGATATTAGAGAAATCTAAAGGTTGGTCCAAAGGTCGATTTGGTTGCCTCAAATGGGCTAAGGCACTATGTCTTCTTATAAGAGATTGGCAGACAATCTCTTGTATGTCACCATCTGTAGGATTCGGGGTTACTGGCTCAACTGTGATCGGTGGATCGTTGTTTGATGTGGTTGTTGTTTGCGTGGGAATGTTATCGTTCGAATGACTTCTTGTCACTATGGGTGAGCGATTAGGTTTTGGAGGAGTCTTGCAACCGCCTCATGCCATTAATTAATTTAAGGCCCTCCTTCTAGCGCCATTTGGTGACGGGCGAAATTGACCATCCGTCAACTGGAAGAGTGGATCCGGTCTGGGGTTGTCTAAATAACCCAATCCGTTTGGTATGAATCACCCTGACAGGTTTAGCGGCTCCGTTAGCCGATCTAAGTCCTAAGAAAACAAAAGAAAACTACTCTAAATTAACTAATCTAAATGACAAAAAAAATTAACAATTAAAACAAACTAATAAACAAATCTAAACTCTTATATACAATTTAATACCTAAAATATACAACTATAATTCTATAAAATCAAATGTTCAATCACCATCATAATCAAATTCAATTACAAATGTACAATATTTACAAATTACAGATTTAAATTAAAACCTCCAAATTCATTTGTAATCTGTCCTAAGACAGCGAAACTATTGTTTTTTTATTTTTTATAATTTTATGAAAAATAAATAGAATCAAACTATGCAACTAAAATAATAACTCTAACTATGAATCTAAACTAATATATTTATCTAACTAAACTACTTATATGACACTAATAAACTAACTATTAAATAATAAATAACAAACTGACCTGAAGTAATGCTTCAGGTTTGTCCTGTGTATGATGGTTGACTCAGCTGTTTGGTGGGAGGAAACCCGCACCAGTTTCTCCACGAGCTTCTCGTAAATGAAAGATGTTGTGCTATTCAAATATAAATAATAGGACAAACAAGATATAAAAATTTACAGCAATCTTATAATTTACAAACCATCACAAATAGATAAATTTGTATGCAACAATTTGTACAGATCCATTCAATTAATGAGAAAGATAAACCTGTAACTCATTAAACTGAAACAAAGTAATTGCTGTATTTTTAAATAAGAGATATCAGATATGGACAACATATACATCAAATCACATCACATGCAATAAATTATGATAGCTAAAGTAGTCGATAATTAATTGCAAACTGATATGCAAAACCTGAAACAAAAGTTTGATATATTGAAAGCGAAAGCTGTTACAAGACATCAACTTTCGTCTCAGTCTGAATCATAAATCCATAGTCTGGTTCTCTCCACAGTGATGATGATTGTATTACAAAAAATTGACAAGTATTTAAAGACTTCCCATAGGGTAAAACATCCCTGTGGGAATTATCAAAACAGTTTACACAAATTTGGAGATAATCTCCCAAATCTGATTGAAACTAACAATCTTAAAACAAAACCAAATCTAAAGTATCTCCTAAACTGCCAAGCATGCCCAATTGATCATTGTAATTCGTATGTACCTAAAAGAAGACAAAAAGAGACAAGTTTAGAGGATATTTTGTTGAAAAAAATTATCAAAAATCTAATTTCAAGACTAGCTACAGAATCTTGCGATTTTGTAGCTGGTCTAATTTGAGCATAAAATCGTTTCAAAACCAATTCAAATCATAAAGAATTTCAAACTATTGAACAAGTACTTAATTGCTGATTGGAAATCAAATGAATTATTCAAATCAAAACTGTTATGCTAATTTGATAACAAACGAAATTGTGGTCAATCGAATGATAACAGAGATGCATGCACTGTGATCAATTTGTTATTACCAACATAATCATATTAGATGATTTGACAGTAAGGAAATCATTTCCATGAATCAATTCCAATCGAGAAAAATAGTTGCTTCAGCCATCAACAAAATCAAATTCGAATCCAAACGAAATCAACAGGATCGTTTTTCAAATTGATCGAACTAGATTAAACATATAGAAACGATCATGCTATTTTCAAATCAAATCAAAACTTGAATGTAAATTGAAACAAATGAAATCGTCATTGAATTAATCAGTTGATAACAGGATATGTGGGATTTTTCAAACGTTTGGTATTGCCAATTGGGAGCAAACATAATCGATTGACAGTCAATGAAATCATCACTTGAATCAATTTCAAAACAAACTATTAGCCGAGTTTTTCAATACGAATTCAACAGAGACAAAATATGTCGATCTAAGCTTAACAAAATCATTTTTGAAAATCAAAACCAACAGAGCAGCATCAAATCTATTTTCGATACCAATCCAACTCATACAAGCAATCGTGCTAACTCAAGACACGCAACAATCATTTGTAAATCAAATCAAACAAGGGCGAATCAAAACAATTTGAGGTTTATACAATCATTTTGAATCAACACAGTTCCACGATTTTAGCGAATAGATCTTTTGCGCAGGTCGAACATAATCCAAATCCAAACGAGAATGTTGATTCAATACAAAACAGAGTCATTTCTGCTAAATCGAAGTCAAACAGGGTTATTTTTCTGATTTAAAAGGTTACATCGTATTTATCAAACCAATAACTAATAATGACGCATTACACTCATAAAAAATCATACCAATTCAAACCTACAAAATCATTCCAAAATCAAACCATAAGAACTAAATCAGAGCCGATAACATCCAACCACAACAAAATCATATCAAATCAAAACATAACCGTGTTCTAATCTTAGCACAAAAATCTCTTGTACAAGTCAAATGCGATCAAAATCCAAGTGAAAGAAAACCCCATTGATTTCGTTAATTCAAACTAACAGAACTATTCTAAAACGAATCAGATCAAGTGAAAACCAATCAATTGCTAAACTGGGCATGACAAAATCACATAACCAAATCATAGCTACATTTAGTAAAATGAATCTACTATACAGGAAACATAATCATCTCAAATATATCAAAACGAACAGAACTAATTTGAAAGCAAAACCGAATATGTTACAATAATTCAATTAAACTCACAAAGTGAAAATCATATTGAAATTCATACCTAGACAATAAGAAACGGCTTTGATTATGATAATTTGGAATTGACAAAGGCTGTAGCCGATTCGACATTCCTGAATACAATCGAACCAATGGTTTTCTATTTCTTTTCAGGGGCTTGAAGCTTGTCCCTTTCTCTTAATAGCATTGTAACTTGGTTCTCTAAATATTTGATCTTCGACTGCAATAAGTGGTCGTCGTTATAATAACGCTCTAGCCACACATTGCATTGGATACATGGTGTTTTCTCGGGCTTCGATAACACATGAAAGGGTTTGTTTAAGCCAACAAGGGTTTCATTATGCAACTTGATTCCTGGGTATTTGGGATTGTTTTTGAGACAAGGGGGTAAATTAGAGACATAGTCATAGGGTTGCTCGGAGAATAATCCATGGGAATAGGGGTATTCGTCAGCTAGGAAACGTTCAATATCGGAGTCTGATTCCTCACTCAGAAATATGGGATTTTGGTCGATGTTTGGATTAGGTTTATTCCGGGCAAGTCTCGATATCAATCGAGCATTCTTCTTACCCTTGCTATCAACAATAGGATTACCCTTGACTTTCTTACTCACAGGCTTCTTGACAACCTCAGACTTGTCTGTTATGATGTCGGGAAGGTCGATGTCAGGGCAAACCGAGGGTTTGGCAGTGGGGAGAAGAACATGAAATGGCATGGGTGGCTCGACCATAGTCTCACTAACCACGACTTCATCGATTTGAATAGACTCTGGATCAGCAAAGCCATTTCTAGACAGAAAGGCTTGCCAATTATCGCCATGAAGGTTTAAATGGTGGACGACGATGAGTCTAATCAATCCATGGTGAAACAGACTACTATCAGCCTTCTCGTGTTTCTATCTCTTAGCCATCTTATAAAGACTACACAAGAAGTAAAATGACGTGTTCAATGGATAACCCATGAAATTCATCAATAGCCGAAGGTGATACAAAAATACTAATCCATACCGACCTTCACAGGTCACAAATTGTTTCACAATCACCAAAAGATCGTGCCACCTGGGTTTAAGGGTGGAAATAGGCATACCTTTATCATAGGAGACAACCTTCCTTGATACGAACAGTAATGGCCACGACACCTCATCAACTTTGGAGTTTTTAAACCATCGTTGGCCTGTGGCTGCTAGTCCTGTAGCAGAGCTTATGAATTCTTCATTGAGTTCAAGCTGAATGTCACCTACTTTATCCCTACACCCATCAAAGGTGAGGGTGAATTTTTGGGCAACTGTGAGGTTGAAGCCCTCAAACCTCTGTATAAACACGAGCCAACCATTACCTTATAAATCCTTATGGGCATCATCGAACAGTAACAGGGCTTGGTTTCCATTTGGCTCTATGCACACCACCGGTGCCATAGACAGGAGCACACGGTGAGCAGGGTGCATAGGCTAGGGTTTGAACACAGCATACATAGGGGCAGAATGCTCACAGGCTTACCCGAAACTAGAAAAGGTGAACTAGGGTAGGGGGAAAACATTAATGGTAGAATGTGCGAAGGTGGTGGAGCTAGTTCAGCGCATGCACAACAGTCATAACCCATAGTACAACCGCCGGTGCAAATAACTATTCAACTCACTATTGTATATGTTAAAAAACCATTCCATTCAATAATGAATGAAAACAATGGTAAGTTGACCAAACAAATGAGCAAGAAATAATGTTATCATAGTTTTAAAACCAAAGCAATAATTTGAAGTTACACCATGGGTCCGATCATATGAAACATGTGTTATGTGAAAAGTTTTATACCAAGGGTCTAACCATAACACCACTGTGTTTTCATGAAACCAATGATCAAAGAACATATATATCAAATCACCAATGTATCACAAAATCGATCAAAAGAATATCATCACAATCTTGTAAAACGAAGTCATATTTAAAAAATGCCAAATGAATAAGGATCTTGGAGTCTTTTCAATTGTATAACGATAAGTAAATTGGAAATGCAATGAGCATATAGACGAGAATGATCACAACAATCCAGTGACGATTTTAATGTGAATTCAAAAACCAAGTTTTCACGCTTGCAGTTATGAAAACAAGAACAAGGTAAGTGTGCAAATAGCGCAAAAATAATAGTGTCGTTTTATTCAAAGATTGCGATGAAAACAAAGGATTGCGAAGGCAATGGTGTAGGCAGATTTTAAGGACAGTATAAAAATGTGAATAGGCTGCCAACACTAGGGTTTATGTAATGGGTTATGGGATGTTGGGCCATGGTTTTACCCATGTTTATGCCTCTTTGTAAATGTATAAATAAGTAGTAGATAAGTGATGTAAAGTAGTTACTCATTGGTTTATTGCATGAGAAGTTGTTGGCTATGTTCACAAGAAATTGTAAGTGTTAATGTTGGCTTAGTGCAAGAGGTTGTAAGTTTCTTTGTACAGACAAACTATGTAAAGTAGAATCTTAGTGCAAGCAATGTAAGAGATTTTGGTTGATTAGCTACGTGCATGATATGTTAGTAAGGCTCTATGCTAGTAAGGAGTTGGCTCTGTTCCTTGACCTAGTCTTGGGAAGGAGGATTTGGCATGCTATGCGTAGATCTCTTGTCCTCTGTGAAGTTTGGCTCGATGGATTTGTGCACAGGATCAGATGAATGTAATAAGATTGAATACTAATAAATAAGAAGAAGAAGTTGGTGGAAGTATTCCCAGACTAGGGTGAAACACACATATCATGTGTCTTGATGTGCTTTATGCGATGTTGTTTATGTGTTTATCTACTTAGTGTTGTTTTTATAATGTATAATGAATGCATCTGATGTTGTTTCTTAATGTTTAAGGGTGATGGAATGCTAGATATAAGTTGATTCTATGTGCTAAGTGAATTGAAGTACTTGATGTTTATGGTTACTGTGCTAATCTGTAATAAGGGTTTAATATGTGATGAGAATGAGATTCAAGAAAATAATGCATATTATTGTTTAATTTCTCTCTTAAGTATTGTAATCACAGATCTTAGTCCCAACCTAGTTGTAGAAACTTGAGTCCTACAACTCCCCTACCTCTACCTTAGGTGAGACTTCATCTGCTTCGTAGGTGTTGTCTAAATGGCTGGTAGTTAGCATTTCTTTGGTGCGTTGTTGAATCCTTGAACCCTGGGTCTGCCCCTGTGCCAACAACCACCAAGTGCGTGCATTCCTTCCACGAGCCTCCCAACCTTATACCACACTACTCCAAGCTATCAATAGTGAGTCACCCCCAAGTCGGGACTAAACTCCACCCAGGGTAAAGGGAATCTTAGGCTAGGCTAAGACTATGGAAAGCTACACAATGAAACAGGAAGGATTCCCTCCCAGGAGCCTACTTATGACCACCGCTCATAGGCTCTCATTCCCCACATGCATGTCCCACCCTAGGAATATACACCTTCATTGTTCCACAGTCCATCGACTGCTCCACTTCCCTTCCATGGATTCAACAATAGGATAGGTCATGAATTCTCAGAGCTCTGTAGCTGCTGCTAGACTCCCTCTAGGAGAAATCACTTCTCCAACAATATCTCTCACCTAGAAAGATTTGCTCACAGGTCTGAAAACGTGCTTCTTCAATCTGTGGGCCTGACAACCTAACTCTTCAAAACCACAGGCTTGGAAATCAGATTCCTTTGTCTAGCTCCTAAGTCAAATGGGCAACCAAAGTAGAAAAATAGGGTATCGGCTTTGGTAATGAAATCAAGCCACACAATCCATAGAAAAATGTGGGTAGCAAAGGAAAACATTAAGGTAGGGTACGAGATCAAGTGAGTAATGTGTGTCAGTTACAAAGGTTGATGATGGAGGATTTCAATGATGGAAATAATGATTGGTTCCTGAGTGCGTGAGTGCATGGGGATAATGCAAGAATGGGGAGCGAACCTCCACAACAAACTTATTTCCCACATAAAATTGCATGTCCTAAATCAAACACTTGTCCTCATGAAACTGTATGAGCTCCACTTCTTATTCATTCCCCTTCCCATAGGAACTTAGGATAACATGATTTATTTCCCCAAACCTTAGTCTTTTAGGAAAATATACTATAATATTCCCTTGGGGTTAATCCCTCAAGCTTAGCCCCTTTTTCCTGGCCTCTTATCCCCTTCCCCTACCTAGTGGAGATTAGTCCCTCATAACTCTTTCTTCGTGGTCGGTATTTATGAAACGTTGTATTTCATATTAATGATATGCATAATTACATATACAAAAATAGGCTTACGGGCCTTAAAAATCACATAAGACACCTAGATTATAATAAATTGGCTCACTAGCCTACAAAACATGTTTACAATTCAGCAGGGGCTCACACTTGGGGTATTACAATCCCCTCCTCTTATTTATGTATTGTCCTCGGTGCATATTCTTTACATAATATCAACAAGACCTCCAAAATCGTCAAAATGATGTGGTTGTTATGCCTGCATAATATCTTCATGCTCCCAAGTTGCATCCTTAGGACCGTATCGGGTCCATTGGACTTTTACAAGATCTATGGATTGATTCCAGAGATGTTTGATTTTCCGGTCTAGAATGCGTATCAGATGCACTTGGAAAACAAATTCTTGCTCCACCTTAATCACATTCCAATAAATAACATGATTAGCATTAGATATATATTTCTTAATCAATGATACATGAAATGCATTATGAATGGTCATAAATGCAAGAAATGAAATCATATAAGCTACTGGTCCAATCCTCTCTAGGATTTCAAATGGCCCAGAATATCTAGCTACCAACTTGGAACAATTTTCCAACTTCAGGGAACTTTTGTTGGCCTTCACTTTCACGAATACATGATCACCCACTTGAAAATCCCTATCAGTTCTACCCTTGTCAGCATAGATTTTCTCCCTGTCTTGGGTAGCTTTTAAATTATGTTTCATCTTTGACATTTTCTCTTAAATTTCCCTGAGCAACTCTATCCCAACTAATTCTCTATCTGTTGGGTTGTCCCATCTTATTAGTTTGTTTCACTTTCTGCCAGAAAGTGCCTCAAATGGAATCATCTTCAGATATTGTAGCTACCCATTGTTGTAGGAAAATTCTACCAAGTGTAGATAATATTCCCATTTAAAAGGTTTTTCCATCATGTACATTATTAGCATATCCTGTATCACTTGGTTCACTCTTTCTGTTTTCCCATCAGTCTCAGGATGATAAGTCATGTTGAAGCTGATATTTGTTCCAAACCATTTGAATAATCCCTTCCATAACTTTGAGGTAAAATTTGGATCTCTGTTAGACATGATTGTATTAGGTATTCCATGCAAGCATTCTACTTCCATCATATAAATATCAACAACATTGGTTTCCTTGTGAGTAACCTTCATAAGAATGAAATGGGAAAATTTAGTAATATTTTCCACCACCACCATGACAACATCATGCTTCTTGCTTGTTTTGGGAAATTTGGTGATAAAATCCATCATCACCACTTCCCACTTCCACTCAGTAATGGGTAATGGTTGCAACAACCCATCTGGGTGTTTATTCTCATCCTTGAACTTTTGACACTCCAAATATTTAGCAATGTACTCAACAATCTCATTCTTCATTCCTAGCCAAGAGTATTGGCTCTTGACTACTGCAACTATTTTTGATATCCTAGGTTTCTAGCATAAGGTACATTATGCATCTCATTCAAAAGCATACTCCTCAATTCATGAGAATTGGGTACATAAATTCAGTTCCTGTATAGGAGAATTTCATCATTTCCCAATTTATAATCTTAAACTTCCTGTTGCATTTTACCTTCCTGTAATTTTGTTACCAACTCCATGTACTGCAAATCTATTTTTCCAGCCTCAGAAATTCTTCCTTTAAGATCAGTTTGATACATGCTAGTGGTTGTATCATGCAATTCATGCACTCTCCTTCTGAGTGAATCAACCACTTTGTTGTATTTTCCTTAGATGTGCTTAATATGAAAGTCATACTCACAGAGGAATTCCAACCATATTATTTTCCTAGGATTTAAATTTGTCTAATCAAACAAGTATTTCATACCATTATGGTGTGTCCTCATCTCAAACCTCTTTCCCATGAGGTAGTGCCTCCAATTCTTCAAGGTGTGTACTATGGATGCCAACTCCAAATCGTGAGTGGCATAGAGCCTTTCATGCTCCTTCAATTTTTTGGATTCAAAACATATCACAAACCCATTCTCATTGAGGAATCCACCAAGTATTTTTGATCCATATGGATGTCGATGGCCTCCCACCTATTCCAACTAGCTCATTTTGTCAGTTTTCTAGTTTGGAATTTTTTTCCCTAGTTTTCGGGTCCCTGACTTGCAGAGCCGTTTTGAGGCCATAAATTTTTTTTTTTAGACAACACCAAAATGTGTAGTCCTCCATTAGACCTTTCCAACGGGCTATCGTGTGGCTAAAATTAATATTGTATGCAAAAGTTATGACCATGGGAAGTTGATGTGCTAACTTACCCAAACAAGGCCCACATGACTTTTGGAACTTCATCTCCTAGGGTTAGGTTTTTTGGTTGTATAGGGTTTTTGACATTCATGTTTATCGTAAAAAGGCCTTCAGAGACTCATTCTAATCATCGTTTGGTGAATGAGTGCATCCATCGCATCTCTTCTCAAAGATAAGATGCCACCATTCTAGAAAGATTGTTTCTGCTACATTTTATAGTTTCAGCTTATTTCCTTATTGAATAGAAACCAATTTTACTATGTATCTTTTATTTTGTGTTAAGCATCTTTTGATAAAAAAATTTATTCATTTTGTTTTGCAAATATATTCTGGATCACTTTCTTTGCATGAATCTGTGAAAACCAAAAACTCTCCATTCAAATCAACAATTCTTAGAATTGGAGCACTGGTTAGCATCTGCTTCAATTGTTGGAATCTCTTTTCACATTCTTTTGTCCATTGAAACTTCACCCCCTTCCTTTGGAAAGAAGTGATTGGGTGATAAATTATCAAAAATTCCTACAATGAATCTTCTTTAGTAGCCAACTACACCCATGAAGGATATGACTTCTGTCACATTCTTAGGTGTTGCCCACCCTTTAATAGCTTCAATTTTTTCAGGGTCCACTGCTATCCCTTCTTCGGATATTATATTCCCCAAATAGTGAATTCGGTTCTGATAGAATGAGCACTTTCTCAATTTGGCATACAACTGGTGCTCTCTTAAAAATTGTAACACCATCCCCAAGTGATACTCATTCTCTTCTTCTGACTTGGAATACACAAGGATGTCATCCAAAAAGAAAATCACAAACTAGTTTAAGTATTAGTAGAAAATTCCATTTATTAAGCACATAAAAACAACTGGTGCATTTGATAACCCAAATGGAACCACTGTGAACTTCTAATGACCATACCTTTTTCTCAAGGTAGTCTTGTTGATGTATTCATCTTTGATCCTTACTTGATGTTAACCAAATCTGAGATTAATCTTCGAAAATATACTTGCATCCTTTAATTGATCAAAGAGATCATCAATCCTTGGAAAATGATATGTATTCGTTGTAGTCATTTTGTTTAATTGTCTAAAGTCAATACACAACCTCAATGTCCCATATTTCTTCTTCAAAAATAAAACTGGGGCACCCCAAGGTGACACACTTGGGTGTATATACCCCTTCTTCATAAGTTCTTCAAGCTTCATTTGTAGTTCCTTCATCTCTAGTGTACTCATTCTGTAGGTATTCTTTGATACTGGAGTTTCTCCAAGCATCAAATTTATAGAGAAATAAATATCTCTCTTTGCGGGTAGTCTTGGTATCTCCTTAAACAGATCCTCAAAATATTTCAAGATTGCATGATCCTCGATATTTGGCACCTTATCCTTAGGTGCTTCCTCCATATGAATTGAAAATATTTGGTATCCCTTCCTGTAACACTTCTTCAACTGCATTGTTGAGATCTCTCGGAAAGTAACTTCCCTAGGAGTTCCTTGGACTATTCTTGGGTACCCTTCCTCATTCAGGAAATTAAATTCCTTGTTATGACAGTCTAATACAACATGGTGTTGGTCCAACCAATCCATACCAGTTAGACTATTGGAATAGGGGAAGACCCAGGGCTCAATGCTTAATAGTGCATCAACAAAACCACAACTATCGGCCCTTTTGGCAACACCTGCTAAGTAGGCGAATTCTCACCTGAGGTAGAATCAGGGGGGGTTATAAGACGCAGGTGTCTATAACCAGGATGGGACTCAGATCTGTGATAATAACACTTTGCATAATATTTTTTTAATGCTTAGGAAGTGATATACATTAGTTTATTAACCTTATTAACACTGCAGAGCATAATCAAAGATAAATCTAGTGCAGTAAGAACAAGTGACTATATATCTTGAGAACTTATCACTTAGCACTTAGCATCACGAGTTAGATCTAGAATTCATTTACCCATAAGAAAAGTATTTAAGCAACAACATATATATTCATTATTGATCATAATCTAAGTACTAAGCAAAGCATAACAGAGATAACACTGCACAAAGAAAACCATGAGACACCAGATATACATGGTTCACCACGGGGTGGGGCTACATCCACAAACCGCTTCGACCCTTTATTATTCTCCAGGATATTACATTCAGTCACTCTTGTGCACTAAGGCACATAGTCGATCTTCACACCAGACAGGAGATCTGCACACTAAGCTCTAGATCCTCTTTCCCAAAACCAAGTCAAGTGCACAGAGCCAAACTTCCTATCAGAATAATTAGCACCTTCTACAAAATCACAGTCGAGCATAAAGCCTCGACCATATACACATATTTTCAAAAAAGAACTTATGTTCACACATAAATAATCTACTTCTACAATATGTTCCTCTTTATTTATACTTTTACAAATCCTTATAATAAGGCCTAAACATGGGAGAATCCCATGGGTCGAAATCCCATAAAACCGTTACAAAACCCTAGAGGACCCTTTACTGGGTCCACATAACCCTAAAACATTGATGATATCCGTGATGTCAACTCCACTTGGGTGCTCCTTCTTTGACCAATGTGTCAAAGTCCAAAAGTGGGCCAAAGTTGACCAAAGTTCCCTCAAAACTTTTTTGAGGGCCAACAGGCCCCCAACACTCTTATGTGACTCATCCTGAGTCACTCAGGTCTTGACAATACTGCTTCTAAAGCCTCAAGATTAACTCGCGCTGCTTCGACTTGGTGCCTCACTTGAGCCTCCTTCTCAGTAAGCTCCTGGACTATCCTCTTTGTAACAGGCCCTTCCAGATGTTGTTCTACTGCTGCAACTACTTGATCTAGTTGTGAGATGTGTCCATCAATCTCTTCAAACACCTTGCAACAATCATTTTTCACAAGTTGTAGCTTCTTTTCTACTTCCATCACCTTACCCTAGAGGGAAGTGATCATCTATTGTACTGTGTGCTACTCCTGGGATCTCTTCATCCTTTCTACTATTGTGAGTAGCTTCATCTGCATCTGTAATGAAAATGCTTGTTGTTGCGCCTCCTGTAACTATGCTTCTAGATTCTTTATCTTTGGGTCCTAGGCAAGGCATTCATATGTATTGGTTCTTCTATCACTTAACTTTTTACATTCTGAGGTGAGGTCTCTTATACTTGTTACTGTGTTTTTAGAGGTCTCCTCCCTCTAGTCAAGCACCTCCTGCAGGGTGCTTGGCATTGTTCAAGTCTCCAATTCTGTTATCCTAGCCTGAAGTTGTTGGATGGTCTCTACAAGCTTCACTACTTGAGCTTCGAATAACTCTTGCTCCTCCTGTGCCAAGCCTAACAAAAAGATACATGATTTACTTACTGCTTCTTTGACCATGTCCTGCTCTATGAGAAACTACTCTTTTTCTCTCTGTAGCTAGTCTTTTTCCTCGCGAAGCTCTACTTTCTCACTTTCATGGGAACCTACATTATCCTGTACTTCTCGTAATTTTACTAAGACTTTGTCTTTCTCCTTTTTCAAGGATTTTGTATCCTTCTCCTTCTCTTCTTGAGCTTGCTAGAACCGATCTTCTGTTGCATCTACAAGCCTTATTAACTGGGCTATTTCATCCCCCAATTATGCAGTCTGTGATGAGGAAGGCGTAGCTGACATGGTAGGTACTTCGCAGACCAAGCAAAAAGCATGTTTCACTTCCTTCAATTCTCTCTCAATCCTTTTGTATAACTCCTCTTGCTTCTCTCTGTATCTCTGCAACATGTCTTCAGAGGTGTCCTCCATAGCTCTATTGACCAGACTAATGTCATCCTTGATAAAGGTTTCTTCGAGAAGACTTTCCTCTTTTGTGGTGTCACTGTCCCCACAGGGGGATATTCAAGTGGTGTAGCTTTTCCTCCTCCTTGCTCTTATTCACCTTCATTTCCTTCTCCCTGTCCTTCTACTTTGCCTTCTCTTCCTCCTGGCGAGCCATACTGGTTATCTCTAGAAGTGTTGTCCTCTTCATCACTCTCTATGTTTTGGACTTCAGCCTGGTTTTTCTACTTCTTTGTCCCACTAGATTGCTTGACATGTTAAACTCTTGTAACTATCGAGATTCCTATGGTGTCAGTGTTGGATAATTATGCATCCGGAACAGGAACAAGAAATTCCTCTAGCCTTTCCTTTGTAATCTGCTCCATATCTTCATCCATCATCTTGTAGTATGACTGTAATTCTTCCTGGTCCTCATTGCTTCGCGCAGTGATGTAAATGAAATGTGTATCGATGTGAAACTTATCTATGTGTCGGTACTAATGCAGGGTACGTGGTGTCATATGTGGGAATGATTCAATGGAAACCTTCAACTGTTGGTAATATCCGTGAAACACAACATTAGACTACCACTGCTTCTTGATGTCTTTGGTATACCACATAGTGGAAAACTGAGCTGCCAATGGATCCAAAGGTTCGATCTTTGGGAAAGTGGCTCCTTCAGGCATTTTCCAAGAGACAAATGCGATCCAAATGATGAACCAGCTATAATGAAATTCATATCCCAAGTTCTAGGCTTTGCGACAATCCTTTTCTAATTTGTTGATCAGGTAGTTTGCCTAGTTCATTTGCATTCCCTCGACACACTTTCCAGCGAGGTCTACCATGAACCCGGTGATTTGTGTGGGGTGGTTCTTCCTCACTATCTTGCCAGATAAGAGTATGAAAGCAAGACGCACTATGCCATCCTATATAGAGGCTACCTTGTAACCTTGCTTTATTTTTTCTACCTCTCCATAAGATTCTTTGATGCGTTGTGATAAAGAATGGTCTGAGATCTTTCCTGGATAGAACTATTGAGGGTCATGACCCTTCACACTTAAACCTATTATCCGGTGGATCAACATTAGATCCACAGTAACCCTTTTGTCGAGCCATAGATATCCGCCATGAGAGCATGATAGAAGGATTTTAACGCAAGTGTTAACATCCTCGTGGTGGCCAAAATGTGGGATCTTCATCATGTTCAACACGGTTGACTGGGCCAACCCCTTAATCCATGGTTATGAGAAGAGGTGAGGTTTGTTTCCGGTTGTCTTCGTCAAGTAGCAGTGTGGAAATAACATGGCGTATTTCTTTTGGTCTCCTAAGTTGAATTTGTTGTGCTTCAACATCAGGATCTATCCTAAATGACTCCTGACTATGTGAATTCCTTTTGAAATGTATGCAGTGAACATGGAGTACTCAAAATATTGAGGGATAATGTCATGGTTAACAATGCTATCCAGAGGTGGAATATATTTAGGTAGGATTCACAGGATATTCTTCACATTAGACAGATCACCATGGTGCTTACTTCATTGTTCAGTTACGTGGTTAGTGCGGGTGGAACATCATCTAGTTGAAGGGGAAGCTTGTATTTCCCTAGTCGATGATGCCTGAATACCTTCATATATAGGTCTATTGGCCATGATCTTCTTAATAACTTCATCGTCAAACTTCTCCAATTCACTAGGTTCTCCCGACATTCTAGATTTTAACAGACAGATGGGGTACACAAATGGATAGGTGGGCTAGACAAAGGGACAGGTGAGGTCTAGCTTCAAATAGAACAAATCGACACTTGGACAATTCTCTTCTTAGCTCAGTCAATCATGGGTATAAAAAAGTGGTCCCAGTGCAACGAACGACAAGTTAAATAAGCGAGGTATCGTGAAAAATCTTCCAATGGCCAGGAAATGCTTCCATCAATGTAAATATATCTGTTATGGTGCGGTCTCAATGTCCAAAACCGATCCATAATCCCATAAATCTGTTTTATAATTGTTCTGGAGCATCATTCTAACAGTCGAGGTGCCTCCAACAGTCATCTAACTTCGTCAGGGTGAAGTCCAAATCTACGTGGACCTATTGTTCCAGCGAGGTTCAAATCCTTCGAACCTGCCTCATGTGAGGTTACAGTCTATGAAGTATTCCATCTCATTTTTGTAACTTCTTGTAGCTTTTCCAACTTAGATTTATTTTTATTGAGCTTCCTTTCCTTCTTTCCTACTATCTGAGTCTCTCTAACTATTTTTTGAATCCTCTTTCCATTTTTATTCTTATCTTCCACTAGCGTAGTGGCTTGGCATTGTTGAGGTTCCCTCAAGGATTCTTAAGCTAATATCCCTTTTCTTAACATTTCCTGAGTGGGCATACTTCTTTCTTGAATATATAGGTTCTTCAAGCCTTCTTGTATTCTTTCAACCTTGATATCTAATTCTCTTGATTTATGTCCCTCCTGCATTGTTACTTTTCTCTGTTGCTTCGACTTATCCTCTCATTCTTCTATTAGTCGGTCTATTTTTCTAGCTAATCCATTAATTATTTCTTTTTATTTTCGGTATCTTATTTCTCTTCTTTCCTTTTGATATGATCCTTATCAATCCAGGTCTTACCTAACAAAAGAGGGAAAGGGGCGTTGTCTTCAACAAACCTAATGACTTCAAATTCTTCTTTAGTCGGTGTTCCATGAACAATAATAGGTACAATAGTTAATCTTCCACATAAAGCTATCATCTTTCCCTTAAACAAGCCTATCCTTCCCAAAGAAGGTACCACAGTAGGCTTTCCCAAAACTTCCCAAGTTTTTTCTTTCATAATATTCACTTGTGTTTCTTCATCCAAGACTCTACAATATATGTCAAATTCTTTTATTCTTGCACTTGTGCGTTGTTTTGCTTTCATGATTTCTAGTAAAATGACATCTTTATGAACATCCATCGTTTCTTCCAACTGTAATAACATAGTATGAACTTCCTCTGACCCTTTATCTTTATGAATTTATATCATGCCCTTAGTCTCTTGAATTTTTTATAGTTTTCTTGTCTTATGTTCATCCCTTCAAATTTATCAATAATCCTTGGACAATCCTCAACCTCGTGACCAATAACCTTACAAAAAAGAAAAATAGGGCCTACCTCAGTACATTCCTTAGCAAGATGTCTCGACCTTCTGCAATTATAACACAAAGTCAATCCTCTTTTTATTTTAAATGTTCCCCAACCGTTTTTTGTACTGTACACTTCCCCTAGGATCATAATGTTGGAACTACAATCTGTAAAGATTATTTCTAGGTTCTTGCATCCACTTATTAGTCCAAAAAATATTTCTATGCATAGTAATAATATATCTTTCTTCATTTCCATTAAATTTACTCAAATTAACTCTTTCTTTTAACTGCACCCTAGCCTTCAGACTAGGACAAAATCTATTAAACATACTTAAATCCATGCTTTCGAAACAAAAATTTTCACTTATCTTTCTCTCGTCAAAGAACAAAGATTGCTTCTTTAGAATCTTACCTCTTTTGCTCAGATCAACTTAATTTCTTAGCACAAAGATTCGCAAGTCAAGTAGATTACTGCACACTTCAGCAGTAGATCTACACATAGAGCTTCTGTTTTTCTTTACTTCAGTTCCCAACAATCACAGTTTTGGTCCCAGAAACGGAACCATTTGTTGGCACAAGGGAAGACTCGAGGTTCAATGCTTAACAACACCCCAACAAAACCCTGACTATCGGCCCTTTCGGCAACACCTACGAAGAAGGCAAAGTCTCACCCAAGGTAGAAGCAAGGGGGGTTATAGGACACATGTGTCTGTAACGAGGTTGGGACACATATCTATGATAATAACACTTCACCAAATATTCTGTTAACACTTAGGAAGTGATATACATTGGTTTATTAACCTTATTAACACTGCAGAGAATAATCAAAGATAGATCTAGTGCAGTAAGAAAAAGTGACCATATATCCTGAGCACTTAGCACTTAGCATCACGAGTTAGATATAGCATTCATTTACCCATAAGAAAAGTATTCAAGCAACAACATATATATTCATTACTCATCATAATATAAGTACTAAGAAAAGCATAAAAAAGATAACACTACACAAACCAAACCATGAGACACCAAATATGTGTGGTTCACCTCAGGGTGGGGATACATCCACAAACCGCTTCGCCTCTTTATTATTCACCAAGATCTTACATTCAGTCACTCATGTGCACTAAGCCACATAGTCGAGATTTGCACCAGACATGAGATCTGTGCACCAAGCTCTAGATCCTCTTTCCCAAAACCAGGTCAAGTGCACAGAGACAAAATTCCTATCACAACACTTAGCACCTTCTACAAAATCATAGTCGAGCTCAAAGCCCGGACCATATACACTTCTTTTCACAACAGAACTTCTGTTCACACATAACTACTCTACTTCTACAATACGCTCCTCTTTATTTATACTTTTACAAACCCTCACAATAAGGCCGAAACATGGGAAAACCCCATGGGTCAACATCCCATAAACCCTTTACAAAACCCTAGAGGACCCTTTATTGGGTCCAAATAACCCTAACAAATTGGTGATATCCACGATCTCAGCTCTACCTGGGTGCTCCTTCCTTGACCAATGTGTCGAATTCCAAAAGTGGGCCAAACATGACCAAAGTTTCCTCAAAATTGGGTCGAGGGCCAACATAGACAGTCATATGAACCCAAGGGGAGGATATTCAAATCTACTTTGGTACTTATCCCATTCATGTCCACTGGACATGATTGAACCAACTCAACAACGTTTCTCTTAGTTACTGTAGCTAGCTGTACCAATCAATATTTCCCATGCTTGCTTCTTGGAAATTGCAATATTTCCACTACCTTAGGATCTATATAGATATGAATAGCTACTGAATCTATTAAAATATTAAAGGAATGGATATTGATCATACCTTCTACTTCAATCATGTGTGATTGAAATCCTTCTTTCTTGTTGTCCAAGGCCTCATAGATCCTTGCTACACTTTTTCCAATGTCCTCCATTGCTTATGCTTGTTGTACATTCTAGACAACTATCAATTTGTCACTTTTGTGAGGAAAATATCTATACTTATGGTCTTCTTTACAACCCCAAAATTTAATGGGTGTTTTCCTTAGCGTTTTCCCACCTACCTCAGCCATTCTATGCTCTCTAAAAGATGGTTTTCCTTGAGGATTGTTTCTAAAAAATGGTGGCTTGTTCCCCCTCTGCCCCTGTTCCCTCTTAAACTTGTTCTTGTGTTCTCAATATATTTTGAAAGTATGCTTTCCATTATGATGATCATATAACCACTTGTATCTCCTTATGGTTTCCTCCAAAATATTGGGATCATCATATTGAATCTTTTCACTGATAAAGGATGGAATTCCACTTAGATAGATATGAATCTTAACTGTCTCATCTTTGATGAAGGAAACATACTTCAATAGTTCCAAAAATATCCTTTCATAATCATCAATGGTCATGCTGCCCAGTTTGAGTTCAAAGAAATCTTTCATCTTTTTGTCATAATACCTCTTAGTCAGGGATTTCTTCTCAAAATGCTTCTTGAATTCTTTCCATGTAACCTTCTTCTCTCTAATGTGTTGCACAAGCTAATCCCACCACATGGATGCCTTTCATTTCATCTTATAGATAGAAATTCTTCCTTTTGCATGAGAATAATAGTTATGCAATTGGAAGTACTTCCTCATGCCTAGTAACCATGTCTCAACATATTCATCCTTCTTGTGTTCACCATCAAAGGTAGGAGGTTTGATATTGTTCATTTATACTTTCAATTCATCCACCCTAGACCTCCTATGATTCCTGACAAGGGATGGAATTGAGCTTCTATGTGCTCTCTTGTTGGAATGCCTTTGGGAGTGATGATGATGTTTTCTATCACTCCTTGATCTTCCTTTTTCCTTAGGGGTCTCATGACTTTCTGATTTCTTGGATCCACTCTCCTTATCCAACTTCTTTTCAATTTTGTCTAGGATTTTCATTAACTTCATATTGAAGTCTTATTTCTCTTCCTTGGCCTTCATAAGCCTCTCATTATCATCCTTATGGCTCTGGACACATGTTTGCAATTTTTTGATGGTCTGAGTTAGAGTTATGTCTTCCTCCTTTCCTCCTCCATGTCCATTGGAGTTGGTTCCTTCCATACCAAAATAGACATTCATTCGTCTGATTTCATATTCTTGACTATATACTATCTGTGTATCATCCATAACTCTTCACTCTATGCTGATTCTGATCTGACAACTATCAATTCTCCAAAAATGTGCATCCAACAAAACTTTTTCAGGCTATCTGTTCTCACTAATTTCATGAAAACATGAACAATTATGATTCATTAATATATACGACTTATTTTCTGTTGATTTCATGCCATGTCATATTTGATGCTTTGGGACTTTGGTGATTTATTCTCATCGGAACTTTTTCAAAAATTTTGAACTGTCGACCAATTCCACATCACCCCGAC
>JASDQU010439713.1:67818-88326 GCA_032191745.1 Picea mariana | reverse complement strand
ATTATATACACATCTTTGATCAATTTGGCAAAACATATACCCATTCACAATTACTTAATCAAATTAACATAATCAAACTTAATTTTTAAATTCTGATTAAAATTTTATAGTATTGATAATAATACCCATCCTAGTCTGTATCCCTTCATATGCCCAATTATTATGCCCCTATTTTATAAACATCCCTTCCACCATGCCTTAAGGAAATTCAATGCTTCAGTAGATAAACAAGTAAACAATGATGCTACAAAGAGTACATGGACTCTCCCAAATATTAACCCTATGGAAACGAAATCGAGGAAGTATTGTATAAACAATATCATTCTTACAATGGAAAGGTGGCATAGGAGAAGTTTGTGTCTTATGCATGAACAACCCTTGAGATATGTCATGGATTTGTCATCTTCTTCACTCCCCCGCCACTAATATTGGCATGAGCTCAAGCCCTGATTTAAGACAAGGTTAATCTCCTTCAATACAATGTGGACAAAATCGCTCAGATGTTAATGAAATTAACTTTGTGAGCATTTAACATGAAGATGAGTGTATGCTTTGTTGTTTTTCATTCTTCTTTGATAAAAAAATCATTATGTCCATTCTTCCTAGTGTACTATTTACAGGGAGCTATTGATGTCAAGTCCCAAAAGTGGCCAGCCTTAATGAAATTAACTCTRTGAGCATTTAACACGAAGATGAGTGTATGTTTTTGTTGTTTTTCATTCTTCTTTGATAAAAAATCATTATATCCATTCTTCCTATTGTACGAGCTATTAATCTCAGGTCCCAAAAGTGGCCAGCCTTAGATAATTTAAAATGCATGTAGATGAAGTATCTCAGTTGAGGGAGGATGTTGATAGTTTGTGGGTGTCACTCTTTATTCGAGATGTTATTCATGCTTGCATTTGTTGGATTGTCATTGTCATTCTTTTTGAAGTGTGATTAGGCCAACACTATGGACAGTGTATTTTCTAGTGATTAACATCTTTAAGATTGTGAGTAAAGGAAGTTCGAGATGAGTTAATCTAGTCATCGAAAATGCTTGAATGAAGTATTAAGATTCATAAGTGCCAACCACAATGAATTAACTGATATTCAAGGAGTCCTGCACATTATTGTGATCGAATTGGATTTTTTTTTTTTTTTTTTTAATTTTATATAGATGCCATTTTCCTCTAATTTGCACTATGCTATCATACATATCTTGGGAGAGACCTTCTTCCTTTGGAAGTTCACACTGTCAACATCCTAGATCACACTAGACCTTTGTTGGACAACCTCTGTGAACATTGGCCTTTGAAAGAGCCAACACATCATCAATTAGTGAGCGATCAAATCATTCAAGCATTAGAACCTTAGGGTGCAAAAAATAAAGCTGAAGCCAAAGAGGATTTCTCATTGTTAAAAGACAAACATCAAACCCAATGGTATATGTATTTTAGCACCATAGAGCTTCTTGGTAGTTTTATAAGGATTTACATTAGTAGGTTAGTATGTAGTGTAATAGGTATATGTAGGGGAACAAATCTTATTTTGGATTATATATCGACACTAGAAAACTCTTCACTGTCTTTGCTTTTGCCTTGCCAATTCTATATTTGCAATATGTTTTTCTATCGTTTAGATTGAACACATCGTCCCTCTTTATTAATATAAAACCATTATAATAATTGAAAGAAAGAAACAATGCTAATGGCAATGACATGTACAGCCCAACTTTTTTTTTATAAAAAACTTATTGTTATTTAAGAGTAGTGGAAGTTGTTATGTTCAAAATAAATCAAGCCACCTCACCAATAATCAAGTGACTCATTTATAATAATAATAATAATCATCATCATCATCATCTATTTTTAAGGTCACGACCAAGCCAGACACCAAATGGGTGTATGAGACCCCCTTGTTTGTGGGACAATGGACCCCCTCCGCCCAACGATTTTGACTGGTAAAGTCTATGAAGGTATGCATACCCTACCCCCTTGGATACAATATTTTATTAACATTCACTTCGATCAATTTGCATTATTGGCGTCCCATTGAGGCAAATCAACTTTGGATAGTCAAACATCTTCCACACATACAAACTCTATACCTGTTAGAGTTTGAACCTTGGTGGTACCCCATCCCAACCATAGTCAAATTTGTCGGAATGTGCACTTAAGATGTATATAGTTGATAAAAGCTGGGAAATCAACTTTAAATAGTCAAACGTGTTCCACACATACAAACTCTATACCCATTAAAGTTTGAACCTTGGTGGTACCCCATCCCAACCATAGTCAAATTTATTGAAATGTGCATTTAAAATGTATATAGTTAGTAAAAGCTAGAAAATCAACTTTAGATAATCAAACGTGTTCACACATATAAACTCTATACCCATTAAGATTTGAACCTTAATGGTACCCCATCCCAACCATAATCAAATTTGTCGAAATATACACTTAAAATGTATATAGTTAATAAAAATTGAACATTGTGATTGCCCCCACCAAAATTCAATTCCCCAAATAACATGCTCACTGCTCTAATAATCTCATCCACATAAATAAATGGATGCATGTAAACACCCTCATTCACTAAAGGTTGCTTACCTCATTGGAAAAAAAAAACATCTACCAAACTCCATATAAACCCCTTAATACTCTGTCAACCTCACCAACAAACCAAAACCCCTTAAGCGAGCAAACAAAACAATCAGATAGAACAATTTTCGAAAGAGTTAAAAGGAGACACGAGTCCTATGAGGAGGCCATTTAAAGTTTCAACGATTAGGGATGTCAATGGGATACTCATCATGTGTGGACGACACAAGGCCACTTAGTCGGTGGTAACGAAAGGGACGCATTAGGGGTATAGTCAAAGTTGGGGGGATCAAAATCTTAGAGTAGATCTGTTGATGTTGCCTAGGGATAGGGGAATCCACTCACTTCTCTAGGTGGAGGGTGGGGAGTTGGGGTGGGGGACCTAGAAAAACACACATTATGCAAATGCATGTATATTGGTTTCTCAATTACGAAATATTATAAAAATTAATTATTTTCCAGGTGGACGAGGGAAGAACAATGATTGGTTCAAATTCTCGGCAGGTCTTTAATTCCGAAAACGTGTCAGAAAGGAGTTGGGCAGAGCCGACGTACCGTCGGGCCGCCGGCGATCTCAGAGACACCGCCTCAAATATCTCGGTAAGTCGGCAGTCGTGATCCGTCAACACGTATGTGGTATTTGACACGTGGACCAATGGGAGATCGCCAGCTTGAACCGACAGACTCGACGTCCGACATGATGCGGCCGTCAACAGGGCACCGAGAAAGGGAAGATGTCCGGTCGACATCGGACGGAGGGGGACGCAGGGATCGGACGGTGCAGAAAGTTTCCGTCATTTTTTACTTATTCCGTTCTCGTGTAGCGTGCAGCGTGGGTTGAATTGAAGGTGGAGTGAGGCGAGATAAGGTTTCGATCAGAGGAGGCACGGATTTCGTGACTGTTAATAGTAGACGGCAGACTGACGGTAAATAGCGAACATTACAGCTCGGTTTTTGCTGTGAATTTTGCCCTCTCACGTGCTATCTGCTGTTCCTTAATGCTGCTGCTTCGATTCCTGTTCTCTGGAATCTAGAATGAATGAATGACTCTCATTCTTCCGCCATTGTTTCTGTCAAATAACAGACTTCTAAGCAACGGATCATCGATTTTGTTGCCTTGTAATAATAATAATAGTCGTTAATGGCGTTCCATGGGTCTGTGAATCCGTATTAATAATGCAGGCGCAATGTGCGTTAGTCTGACGTTTTTCACGATGAATTGGACTTCTTCTTCTTCTTCTTGTTCTTCACATGGCTAGCTAGCTAGCGAGGATTGTGCTGTGCTGTGCTGTGCTGTGCTGTGTGTGGCCACAGAATTCACAATAGGAATTTATTAATGCCGAGCGGAATAGGTATTACATGTATGAACTGAGGCCGATTTTGGGCTTGTGAAGAACTTAGTTCCAGAGATGCAGGTCTCCAGTTCGAGCTTTGAGGGCCTCCCAGATATGGCTGTAGCGGTTCAGAATCTCGGCGGCAGGCGTTCTAAGCCACATCCGACACAGGTACAGAAATGCCCGCGCTGCGATTCGCTTAACACCAAGTTCTGTTATTATAACAACTATAATCTGTCGCAGCCTCGCTATTTCTGCAAGAATTGCAGGCGTTATTGGACCAAAGGCGGAGCCTTGCGCAACGTTCCTGTTGGTGGTGGCTGTAGGAAGAACAAGCGCTCCAACAAGCGGAATTCCGATAAAAGGCCTGCTGTCGCCTCTGCGCCACCAGTTAGTGCTGCCGATAATCAGGCCGCGGGMGGAGCTTCCGCGTCTTCAAGCTCTTCACTCGTTAACGGATCGGACAGAAGCAGCATCGGCTTCGAATCAGACTGCAATAACACCACCRCSACCACCACCGGCACYGCTGTTAGCTCCGGGCAACTGTTCGACGGCATAAATACGATCAATCCGCCGCCATCGCTGGATCCTCAAGCTCGYAGCGCGCTTCTGAATTCTGGTAACCATCTGAGCTCTATGATAGATCCCAGTTCTTACGAAAATGCCCAGTTTAGCTGCATGGATCCTGTAATTAGCAGTACWCAAGATTGGACTAGAGGCTTAAGCATGCCATGGAAACAGCAGCAGACATTGACGTCATTATTAACTGATGGCATCAGAACGTCCCTAGATGGGTTTCTGAGCCAGCCTCCGCCATTATTAGAGGACATCAACAGTTTAGCCGAAGCCGCTACCAGGTCTGTGTTTGGGTCCAAGRCTTCTGCTGCTGCCACGGTCCCATGGCCAACTTTACAGGACGACGATAACGTTAAAACCCAGCCACTTCAGGGTTTTGAATGGCAGACGACGAATGGTAGCAACAACAATGAAGCTGGGCTTCTTGAAATACAGAGCGATCTTGGCCCATGGGGTGCTGGAAGTTGGCCAGATCTTGGAAATTATGGTCCAGGAAGCAGTTTGCCATGATTTTTCAAATCTTAGCCTTGACTTGGTTACACCAGTGTTTTTTTTCTTTTTTTTACTGATAACAACCTACAGATTCTAAACTCCGTTTTGTTTCATTCCTGAAGACCCCGGTTTGGTGTTTTTTGATGAAGGATCCATATGGCCACCTGTCTGTTAACCTGGTGTGGTTGAAGACCCGGTTTGATCTTTTGGTTAATGATTCATATCATATCCATGTATAAGAGGTTTTGAGTTGGGAGCGTTTTTGTTTTTCTCTCTGGTAAGTAACAGGAGGCATTATTATTCTTTGTATAGTTTGTTGTAGGGAAGAACTATAGATATGTATTTGTGTGCTTATCTATGTATTCTGCTGCCTCATTCTTTTGTGTGTGCAAACAACCTGTGAGACGAAGAAATTATTCTCTATATAGTTATATTTTTATGTAATGTACAGGGCCCTCTGTACAGTTGTTTGAGGAGAGCCTATGGCGGTGGTGAAGAGGCAAAACCCCATTACTGTCTGTGTGGAATAATTATTTTGTTTTCTATGTAAAACCAGACCAGTGGATTGGAGTACAGTAAATATCTGTGAGGCCTTTGGCCGGCTGAATGTTTATGAGTTTTTGAAGAAAATGATCATGGGATTTGCTCGGCCATTTATTGTATGAAGTAAATTATTCTAAAAGTTCAATTTCTGTAAGCAAATTCTTGGTGCAAATGGTGGTTTGATTCATATTTGGATGCCATTCATTCTGTTTTTCTAAATTAACGCATAGAATCGATAGCTCGGCTCTGGTCTGGTGGTTCCAGTGCCAAACCTGTCGCTGTGGGAGTTCACCGCCCAGCTTCGATTCCCTGGAGGTTCTTTTTTTGTTTTCAAGTAAAAATCCGCGACATTTTTTTTGAAATATTAAAAATCGAATAGGTTTGAAATAGTTGCGTGATCTACACGCGAATCCTTAATGGGAAGTTGCCGTTGTTTCTGAGCTTATCGGAGACTCGATCCTTCGACGGTCAATTAATTAATCATATTTATCTGGAAATAGCATATTGAAGATCCTAATGTATGTGATGTGACCTGCGGTTGATATTTTAGAGTGTAATGTAGCAATAGGCCCCGGAGGCCCCACGTTACATTCTTGTCTTAGAAGTTCGAGGTGGTGGATAGGCGGCCCCTTGGGCTTATCGACATGTGACCACCCCACTCTACACCATTCCAATTGGTCCCCCTTCCCCGATAGTGGCCGACAATGTATGCCATCTTCATTATATGTTCACATTCTCATTGTAAGATATTTATTCACATTGATGAGCACACTCATGTGTTATAAGTAGTACCCATGTTCCTTAGGTTGAGTTTACGTTTTAAATCATAATCTCTGGAGTAGATTACAATCAATACAACTAACTCACCCAAGTTATAGTTAACAACCCATCACAAACTATCTTCCTATTACACTCTCTCCCTTTTTTTCTTCCCGTCCCTACCAAATTGTGTATCTCATTTCCATCCCTTCCCTACCAAATCACTAACTCAACTCTCATTTCCATCCCTTCCTAACCAAATTACTAACTCACAAACTCTCTTCCCTACCAAATCACTAACTCAACTCTCATTTCCATCCCTTCCTAACCAAATTACTAACTCACAAACTCATCCCAGTGATAATTAACAACCCATCACAAACTCATCCCAGTGATAATTAACAACCCATCACAAACGAGGTCTCACTAACTCAACTCTCATTTCCATCCCTTCCCTACCAAATTACTAACTCACAAACTCACCCCAGTCATAATTAACAACCCATCACAAACTTGGGGTCTCATTAACTCAACTCTCATTTCCATCCTTCCCTACCAAATTACTAACTCACAAACTCACCCAAAACTCACCCCAAAACTCACCCAAGTGATAATTAACAACCCATCACAAACTTCCAAAACTCACCCTAGTGATAATTAACAACCCATCACAAACTTGGGGTCTAACTAACTCAACTCTCATTTCCATCCCTTCCTTACCAAATTACTAACTCACTCACGAACTCACCCACATGATAATTAACAATCCATCACAAATTATTTTCCTATTACACTCTCCCCCTCTTTTCCTTCCCAACCCATAACAAATTATCTTCCTATTACACCTTCTCCCTCTTTTCCTTCCCAACCAATCATAAATTATCTTCCTATTACACTCTCCCTCTTTTCTTTCAAGTCCCTACCAACCCATCACAAATTATCTTTCTATTACACTCCCCCTCTTTTCCTTCCCAACCAATCATAAATTATCTTCCTATTACACTCTCCCTCTTTTCTTTCAACCCATCATAAATTATCTTCCTATTACACTCTCCCTCTTTTCACTCTCCCTCTTTTCTTTGAAGTCCCTACCAAATTATTTATCTCCTTCCCTTCCCTTCCCTACCAAATTACTAACTCACCCATGTTATACTTAACAATCCATCACAAACTATCTTCCTATTACAGTCTCTCCCTCTTTTCCTTCCCAACCTATCACAAATTATCTTCCTATTACACACTCTCCTTTTTCTTCTCGTCCCTACCAAATTGTGTATTTCATTTCCTTCCCTTATGTTGGAACATTTATAATCCAATAACTTTGAGCTTTAAAACAAAAACATCCCTCTGTTAAAGATTTAACAGAGCATGTGCAATATTTGATGTTGAGGGAGTTCCTTAGTTGATCTGACGATCCTAAGTTTTTCGGAGTGGTGGAGTCCCCTGATTATTAAATAGTCAAATTATTAAGAAAGTTACTTCGGAGTTTTGCGCTTTGGGCATTTCGACAAGTCATAACTTTAAAAACCCTAAAACCCGAAAGAATTTGTTATCAATCTTTCATGAACTTTCGAAGGACACAAGGCATAATAGACATGTATCTTTTGAATCTTCCTTGGGTTGATACGTGGCATCAATTTTCTACATTTTTCCCCTGGAGATTTGTATGAATCTCAGTAACACGTGGCACCCCCTGGCCTCGACACGTCATCTAAAATGATGTCATCCTTGACATGTCACTATCGGGTAGTGGCCTTTCGGAAATATAATAACGAGCTAAATTGCAAATCCACGAAGCAACAAAATCCTGAAATATTAAATCTTAATCAGTTAAGTTAATCTTGGTTAAAAGACGGTTAATAACTTTGCACTTTGGAAGTTCGAACGTTTATCATCCATCACATCTTGAAGTCTCCGAAGTCCGAATTTTCGAAACACTTCAAACTTAAATGGGTTTAATTAAAGCTAAAAAACAATAATCCAATAATTAATCGTTTCGGGGATTCTATCTCGAGCTACTGTTAAAAATCTCGAAGTTTGGATACCCGAAAACACTTAAAAGTTAAACATGATTAATTAATGTTTTAAACAAGATTATCTCGCAAATTAATCTTTCATGAATTTGCGATTCAGGAATTTTCAAACCTATTTCATCAGTCCCCAATCGTGAACCACCAATATTAATGGCATTAATCACAAATCAATGGCAACAATTCCAATATAGATTGTAGATTGTCGCCTAGATTCTCTCAATAAGGTAAATAAATTTATCATCGGTAAAGGTATTCTCAGATCAATACGCTTGAGGTGGATAAGAATATTTGATTTTGAGTTCCATTTTCGTTCTCGCGGAATAACAAGTTTTAGCAAATTGAGAAAGCTCACGTATTTCCCTGTAACAGGTAGCCCCATTATGATTTCATCAATATCATGGCACCACGAAATATGGCTAAAGTGGCTGGTGAGAGCGCAAATCCGAATATAGATATTCTGTCAGATACCTCGCCGAGGGCCATTGACACTGGACACAGGTGTTCAATATTCTAGAGCATGAGCTCATAAATTGCCCAGGTGATGAAGTAACCGAAACTCATGAAACCAAACTCAGGGACATAGCTCAGTCAGGGCTAAACAAAATAACAGCGCGACCGAGGCTCATGCTGTATAACGACATGATAGGTTGGGTCCTGGAAAACGTAGACATTTCAACCATGAGCATTTGCAACTCATAGAAGGTTGATGTCGAGTCTTTTCGGCCAGAGCACATACAAGTAATGTATAAGCTATCCCCCAACTTTAAATATAACTACAACACTGCATTCATAATGGAGTTTGAGAAACTCGGGTGTAAGCAATATGGTAAAAGCTACCCTGATTTAATCAAGACCTGGTGGGCGCACCTGAAGAAATTCAGAGCTGTCACTCACGACATTTATGCCACAACATCATTAGAAGCCCATATGCTCTATGTGGCTATGATGCTATGTAGGCTATTCGAGAAAAAATACTCTGTTCATTTTCCGTTGGCATAGGTACCAATTATACACGAAGTGGCCGAGGGCTACTCTTTCAACTGGGCCAAGATGTTATCAGAGAACCTGAATAAGAAAATCATAGAGTACCAATTGGCAAAGTCCAAAGGGCAACCTGCCCCTTTCTATATGTCTACATACATAATGGATGCTATTTTCTTTATGACTCCTTTTCCTCTAATGAAATGGAGTTGGACCTTGACCAACGTTGAACCCATCCATTTCAATCATTCCAAGCTATGGGAAGATAAAGCCAGAGATTTCTTCTATGAAATCTGTCATTACATAGTGGTGCCTCCCAAAGTTTTAGAGAGAACCATGGCAAACCTGGGCCAAATAACAGGCTGGTACATCGAAGAAAACTTTTCCTACATTAGGGTTTTCGAGTGTTCGGTTCCCCCCCATGCTCTCCCAAAGTTTTTACCAGATCGACTGGTATATCGAGAAGTGGCTTATCAAACTGTGACTAGGGGCATCAACAAGGAATTGAAAGCAGCCCAGAAAAATGTATGGCTAACCTTCCTCCTTCATGTTGGTAGGTTCTCGTTGTTAGATTTCAGCGATTCTAAAGTAGAGGCTGCGGCTCTAGAAGATGTCAAGTAAGTTGACATTGAGTTTAAAAGGCACGATCCACATAAGATCATGGAAAATCACATGGCTCAATACAATTTAAAAAGGTATGTGCACGAGAATTCTCCACAGGATGAAATATTTAGGAGAGCCAGGTCATACGAAGAAGTACTGGACAGAGTCCAAATTCTGTGACCAGATCAACATGCCAACTTCTTTAGTTTCCAAAAGCACAGACAAAATAACTTGTCTAAGGTACTACAGGGAGAGTTGGTAGCTCCTCCATCTACAAAGGAGACTGTACCTCCTGGTCTTGAGACATGGAGCTCTGGAGAAAAGGAAACTAAGGAAAATCCAAAAGACACTAAAGTCTCAATTGAAAAATTGGAAGCTTCAGTATCAACCCCAGTAGTCCCTCAAGCCAAGGCTCACCTCGAAGCCTTTCTGAAACAAGGACACGATACGTCACCGTATACACCAGATAAATCTGTTACGAAAACAACAAAGAAACAACCGTCCACAGAGGTAGGTAGCCCCATTATTTCATTAACATTGTTGCAGTCAAGCTTAAGAAATCCCAGTTCCGAAGTCATCTCTATAGATGATCTTACCCCAATTTCAGCGGAAGAAGTGCCTTCTTCAGACTTCTTTTTCAGCAAGAAGAGGAGGGCCATCATTAAGCGAGAAATGCATCAGAAAGATGGTGCTCTTGTCAAAAGACAGAGAATGGTGTACGATGGACAAAGCCGAGATGAGTCAGATTTCGCTAAAGAAATGGCAGGTTCATTAGGTGCCTTTGCCACGACCAATCAGTGGTCAATAGAAAATCTCGTTGGACGACTAAAACAGAGAAACCTGTTGGTAGGGCAGTTGCAAGACCAGATAATGACTATGGAACATGATGTGAGAAATAAGATGAACAAAGAGTTTGAATAAGTCAAAGCCCATGCCATACATCAGATCCAACAACTGAAAGCTAACCTTGATGAGCTATATCAAAATTCACAGGCCAATAGAGGATTGGTCACTCAACATGAAGAATTAATCAAGCAACTTCAAGCCAAGATAGACTTGACTGAAGGTACAACAGTAGAGATGACAACTTTTCAGGCTCAAGCACTTGAATTACATGAAAAGCTAGAATCAACCCAGCAGGATCTCTTTACAAAAGTGGAAGCCATCCAAAATTGTTATCGAGTAGTAGACCTTTCTCTGAAGAACATTTACATTAAAGAAAGAGAAGCCCGTTCAGCTCGGGCCAAGTTTTAGGAGGCTATCTTACTAGTACCAAAATATGACGTATCAGAGGTTCCTCAACTGTCTCTTTCTGAGCAAACTAGAGGTGACATAATATTGAAGGCCTGAGAAACAAATCTTGCCGAAAGCAAAAGATTGGCCAGAGAGGTAAATGAAGCTTGTCTAGAAGCAATATCTTCACTAGACAAAGGGCTACGAGATGTTGAATGGAATACTATCTCCGAAGCCTTTGGACAAATTGACATAGCAAAAAATCAATATAATTCTAGGACGAACAAAGAAGAAGCCATGACAACCATTCAACAAATGAACCAAATTGATCTTATCCAAATAAACAAATGGATAGTAAACCCAAGTTTGCAGTTACAGGTCACATCTTTGGGAGCAAAAAAGATACAGGAAAGGTTGCTTCAGGTAGAAAAGAAGCTATACATTTTTGAAGCAAATGAAACAATTGAACCTTCTGGGTTGGTAGTACAGTTAGTGAGAAGATGCATCCAATGTATCGAATATGGGAAAGAAAACACACCTGGAAACAAGTAATAAAATATGTGCATACTACTCATACAGGGCAAGATTAGATGCCAACTGTTTCCAGGTTAGAAGAAATGTCTCTGCCAGTAGACGAAGAGATAGAGGACATGGCTAATGTAACTTTTCGGTTTTTACATGTTGTAATCTTATTCAAAAATATTTACTATTTTCAAATTATGAGAAGTCCAACCGTTAGTGGGTTGAGACCATTTCGTATAAATACATAGATTGAAGACTTATTTCAGGTTGCTTCTTGCCGATTGTAACAGAGAAAACTCTCCTTATAGAGTATTAATACAAGTGCAGACAGAGATTCCAAGTTTTGTTAAATCTGGGTTATGTGTTTCTTTTATTTCCATATCTCATCATTTCTTTAAGCATTTCCTTGATAAATTTTTGATTTCAACTTAGTACAACCACCACTATAATCTGATTGTATCAGTAATTTATTAAGTAAACAACTTTTTCTCTACATTTACTGTGAGTAAATCAAGACCTGCTTGTTGTGTAGATTCCTGCATTTTATACTTTATTCAAAGTTACACTATCTTCTTTCTTCCACTGCAACAAGGTGAGACTCCTCTGTAATTGATGCCTTGTTTTGTTTCAAAGTTTTGTAGTTTCCTCTCACACCATTCAATATTTTGATTTTGACTCAAACACGAAATACAACTTCTGTGCTGCCACACTATTAATTTCATTTAAGAAATTTATCCCATATAATTAAGGTAGAAAATACACTTTAAAACACACTTTCTTTTCTGATGCTTGACATTATTCTTTGAGCCTTAAGTTTAATCTCAGGACCAACACCTTCCCTACCAAAATACTAACTCACCTAAGTGAAAATTAACAACCCATCACAAACTATCTTCCTATTAGACTCTTTCCCTCATTTCCTTCCCTTCCCTACCAAATTGTGTTGGAACATTGTCTCATTCCCTTCCCTTCCCTTCCCTTCCCTTCCAAATTGTGTTGGGACAATGTCTCATTTCCTTCCCTTCCTTACCAAACTCATTTCCTTCCCTTACCAAACTGTGTTGGAGTTTAAAGAATAACATTGAACTTACAATGTACTGTGTTGGAGTGCAAAGAATAACATTGAACATATGTTATGTCTCATCTCATTTCCTTCCCTTCTCTAGCAAATTGTGTTGAAAAAGTGGAGATAGAAGCTTGACACTACTTTCTGTCATTTTTTGTCCAACCAAATTGTGTTTGAGAGTAGAGAACGACGATAAACACAACTTAAACTTAAACACATTTTTTTTCTACAAAAATGTTACATTACCAAATTGTGTTGGAGAGAACACATATTGATGTTAAACACGTCTACACATTTATTTTTTTGTCTACAAAAACACTACTCTACCAAAACATATTTTTTGTCTACAAAAACAATACATTACTAAATTGTGTTGAAGAGAATAGAGAATAACATTAAATACAACCTAACACTTTTTTTTTCTACAAAAACAGTAAACTACTAAATTGTGTTGGAGATAAATGTTTAACACATGTTTTTGTCTACAAAAACATTACACTACCAAATTGTGTTGGAGAGTGGAAATCCACCAAATTGTGTTAGAGAGAATAGAGAACGACATTAAATACAACCCGACACATTTTTTTGTCTACATAAAATTGTGTTGAAGAGAACAAAGAACGACGTTAAACACAACTTAACACATCTATTTTTTTTCTAAAAAACATTACTAAATTGTGTTGGAGAGAAATGTTTAACATTTTTTTTAGTCTACAAAAACGTTACACTACCAAATAGTGTTGGAGAGTGGAAATCCAAGCTGACCACAAAACACATTTTTTTTGTCTAAAAAAAATTGCCTTCCGTTTTTTAATGCACTATCTAATGCACAAGATAGTGGAAATCCAAGTTGGCCACAAAACACATTTTTTTGTCTAAAAAATATTGCCTTATGTTTTATTATGCACAATTTGTTTTGATCATGATGTTGCATTGCATGTCCACAAGCAAAAATCTTCATACTTTATCAATACGTGATCTGAAAATTACTTAATTGTAAGGACACATACTTAGATATTTAAGTGTAATTGGTAGAGACCTATACTTGGTAAAGAAAAGACCTATACTTGGTAAAGACCTATACTTAGATAATTGGTGAATCTTATTATTTTTTTAAGAGAACAATTATAAAAATGTCTAAAGAAATTATAAAATGTTTAAATATATTTTAAGATAACAATTATAAAATGTTTAAAGATATTTTTATAAAAATATTTAAATCCACTGGAATTAGTTGTAGTAAAGTAATTTTAATTTATAAAATTTGAATAAATTATTTTTGAAAAAAATGGAAATTGACAAATATGAGAATTTAGTTTAATGGACTTTACATTTTTCTTAACCAAGTTTGAAAACAATTCCTTCCCATTTATCTCACTACAAGAAGTCAAGATTGATTCCAAAATTTTAATTATAGTAAAGTAATTTTTATTTATAAAATTTGAATAAATTATTTTTGAAAAAAATGGAAATTGATAAATATGAGGTTTTAGTTTAATGGTGAATTCTAGCACTCTACATTTTTCGTACTTGAGAATGAGTTTGAAAACAATTCTCTCTCATTTGTCTCATTGTAAGAAGACAAGATTGATTCCAAAGGCAATGCCCTTCCCATTAGGGTGATTGACTTTGTTGAGAGAGGGAAGAGGAAATATGAACTGGAGTTTTTGGATTAGGGAAGTGATCCAATTTGTGTGGCTCCATAGAGAAAAAAAGCAATTGGTGGAGAGGAAGTATGAATTGAAGTCTTCAAATTAATTTTGGATCATGGAAGTGATCCAATTTATGTGGCTCCATAGAGAACAAAAAAACAATTGGTGGCGAGGAAGTATGAATTGAAGTCTTCAAATCAAGAAAGGGCTTTGATTTGTGTGCTTCCATATAGCATGACAAGGGAAGGGATCCAATTTGTGTGGCTGCTAGAGCATGAAAAAACAATTGGTGGAGAGGAAGTATGCATTGGAGTCTTCAAATCAAGAAAGGGGTCTGATTCATGTGCTCAAAAGAGCTTTGATTTGTGTGACTCCATAGAGCATGGAAAAGCAATTAGTAAAGAGGAAGTATGAATTGGAGACAAAGCAATCATTGATAATTAAATCTCCAATAAAATTCTTAACAATGATTTGTATTCATTATTTAGATCTGTAAATAATGAGGGTTCATTTGTTGCCTTTTTCTCACAGATAGTGTCCCACTAATCTTTGACATGAGGGACGAATTTGAGGAGCACAAATGTAATCTTTTCTCTATTGGAAAAGTTATGGACAGAAAAATACTCTTCTAGCAGATTCAACCATTTGCCTACAACATTTGCGTTTATCTGACATTCAAATATACGAATATCAAAGTTGATATGTACCTTGAAGGGGGTGACACTCCACTCGAGGAATATTCATTGCTTTTTGGTAGCCGTCGAAGGATTTGCGCAAAACTATCCATCATCTCGTTCTTCTGTTGCACGAGAGCTTCCTCGAGCAACAATTTGAACGGATCTCTTGTCCCGTCATCTTTTTTTTCCCCACCATGGAAGGTCACTTGGGCGTGTGAGAGCTCTTTTCTTCAAGATAAACAAGCTCAAGACCCAACTCTTTGTACCCTGACCTCGTTGTGTACATGCACTAAAAATGACAAGGAGAAGAGCGCTATGATACCACTAATCCTGATTTAACGAGTAGAACGAAATGAATATAGATCTATATTATCAACACAAAGATACTATGAACAATAACAAAGATACAATAAAACTTGGCTTCTATTAAATAAAGAAATATGCCGAAACTGTAAAATGCACATTGAAACAAACTCACTAGAATGGTGGTGGCTTATCTCTAAGAAGAGATGTGACAGATGTGCTCATTCACAAGAAGATTAGTACAATGAGGCTCTACAATCCCTTTTACATCAAACATGAATGAAAAAACCCTAGACATCCAAAAACCTAACCCTAGGAGATGAAGCGCCAAAAGTCATGTGGGCCCCGTTAGGGTAAGTTGGTACATCAACTTCCCGGGGTCATAAATTTTGCATATGATCTTTGTTTGGGGCGTTCAATACCTTGTCGGAAAGGTCTATCCGAGAAGTACAACTTCCTCAAGGGTCAAGGCATGCCATAATATTCACCTAGTTCCCCAAAAGTCTAAAAAAATGTTGTTTAGGGCCTCAAAACGACCCTAGAAGTTTGAGACTTGAAAATCTAGAAAAAAACTGGCAAGATGAAAACTATAACTGCCAATATGAACATTGTATGTGAGCTAGTTGGTAGAGGTGGGTGGCCACCAATATCCACCTGGATCAGTTTTGGCCTTTGATAGATAAATTTACGATGAATCATTTCAAAGTTGATATGACTTGTAAATCATATTAACGATACGATGTTGAAAGAACACTCGAATTACTCTTAAAAGGTCATTATGTGTTTTATTGTTGGAGGAATATAATTATGCTATTTTATTCATTAAAAATTACAGTTGACACAACAATAATAAATAATGGGATTATCATTGATAAGAAGTAAATCTATACATAGAAATGTTAGTTCATTGGGAACTGGAATTTGTGCTTTTGCTCATTTTTCCCTCTTAAAAAATATTTTGAATATTTTTTTGGTTCTTTAAGAGACTTAAAATGTATTCTAATGAAAAGGGCTATTGGTGTCAATGTATTGTGCCTTTTGACTTAACACCTAATTTTTTTTCAAGAATTATGTGCATTAATGCTCTAAACGAATTTGGGAGATGTTGTGGGTGATAGTCTCCATCAATGTCATCTTTTTGGCCTAGATACAATGATTTGCCTCTATATGATTAGAGAGTTCGTTACTTTGTCCACTTAGGATGTGTTCCATTTATACACAAAAAGGATGGTAGAGGAAAATAGATAATATTTTTAAAAGGATAAACATATTGATTAAGTGATAGTTTCCATCCATTTAATCTTTTGGCCTTTCTATAATGATTTGCCTCTATATTGATTAGTTAGTTTGTGTTGATGGCCAAAACTGACCATGTTCAACATTATAAGGAGATCACCCGGTCAGGGCCCCAATTAGACCCTTATCCATTTGAGATGGTGATTCTGACTGGGTTTAATGGGTCCAGTTACCCTTATCTAAAACTATCATAATATAAATGCTAATTTAATCTAAACTAATCTATATGCACAAAGATATATGGATGGCCTTCTATCTGCTAATGTATCTTATTACTTGCTTTATCAGCAGACAAAAGAGAAGGAATTACCTTATTGCATTTGCTTGAAGAAGACAATCCTCTGCTAAAACAAGGGCTCAACAAAACCACGCTTGGGTTCGCTCCTAGGGTTCGCTCCTACGCAAGGAGACTTCTACAAATGTTTTCTAAATGCAAATGTAAATATTATTCTATCTAAAATGCAAACCACAAAATAGATCTATTCTATCATGATTAGGAAAAGATATAGATCTCTTCTCAATCATGAGCTAGATAATGAAATATGAACCAACTTTGAATTTAGAACAAAATAGAGTTAACAGATCGTAGAATTAGTTCTAATATCTTCTTACTTGTTGAAACAAATATGCAAAAATAATTGCTTGATAAGTACTTATCAAATTCCTATTTTTACATATATCTAAATTAAATTGAAGATTGCATCTAAGCTAATATAGATCATGTTAGACTACACAAATAGTTCTATAGCATAACAAGAATAAAACAAAACAAATATAACACTAAGCTGGTGGATAGCCAACAACTTAATGTATAAAAGCTCACTTAAATGCAAGATTCAATGCTTAATTGATCTCTGCTAAAACCTGCAAGTTAGCTTGACAATGTTTTAAATAAGCATGAATTATTTAAACTAAAAATATTGCTTGAATAAATAAACATATTCATATAAACAAAGAATAACCAAGAACTGAATAAACTCTTTATTATGTCTTCAAAATCAACAATAGTGCTCAATAATGGATACAAAATAAGAAGTTCTTCCAATGCTGATCCAATAGATGGCTAATCCTCTACAAGATGAATACTCATTACAACAGTGCAATGAGTCTCTACTCTTACATCGATTCTCTCCCTATTCTTCATCCCCTTATACAAAAGAATAATTAGAGTTTTTCTAATCTCCTCTACCCAGGTCGAATCCGCCTTTAGTTAGTGAAAAATTTGTTGTCATGAATCAATTACATAATTTTGTAACATAATCAACCAACTACAGAATCAAAACCCGACCATAAAATAAATCATATCTCTCAAAATATTCATCATTTGCAAAATACTTTGGAATTTAGCAAATTGGGCCTTTTTTCGAGATGGGTTTTCAATCCAAATTATGCTTGGTTTTCCCAGAAATTGATCTGCAAAAACGTCTCCCGAGGATGGTGCGATCTGAGAAAATACATGTCACTCCAAACCAGATTTCTCTCAAAGGATTTGGATTTTGAGTGAATCCTTTTAGAATAAGGTAAATGAGAATGTTTTTGAAGTAGGTTTTCAACCGTTTGAATATGTTCCTCACTGATCGCCCAAAAATCGACCTGCAAAATTGTTTCCTGTGAGCTGGTCGTAACAAAAAATTTAAGAAATTCCACCTCCTTCCTGATAATATTTCTCCCCAAGTATTCATTTTCTGAGGAAATGGTTTGGGGTGAATGTATATCGAGTCATTTATGAAGTGGGTTTTCAATTGTTTGAATATATTCCTCACTGTTTGTTCAGAATGAAAGGCGGAAGATAGCCTCTTGAAACTGATACAAATTTTCCATTTGATGTTTCCCAAGCATTACGCCTTGTAGAGATGGATAATTTTAACTAAATGAATTATTTTGGGCATATTTTGGAGACTATAGTTGAATTGCAGATTTGTAATAGAGACTTGTAACAAAAATAAATTAAATTAATAATTTTTTTTATTAAAAGATGAACTATAAGATCTCCAAATCTTAATTAACCAAAATCAATTAATAGAATCAAATCTAAGTGATATCACTTATTATAGAATACTATATTGGAAATTATATTTTGAGATTTGGGAATATTTTGCAAATTTGAGGAAATTAACTTCATAAGATTTAATAAACATTCAATTGTTGACAAATTTTAATCAACCAATTGAATCATATTTTAGAATCACATGTTAATTATTGAATGATAAAAATATTCCTCATATTCTTGTTTCAGAACAAAATGAATATGGGGAATTCACATTAAAACTACTATCAATAATTAACCAAGTTGTTGTGATATATTAATGTCCGATGAAAACCAATCCAATCACCTAAATGATAAAATTTTTACATGACTATATAAGAAAATCAAACAAAACAAGCCATATCAAAGAGAGGAAGATATGAGAATGCCAAAAGGACAAACAAGACATAAAAAATATTAGAAATATAAAACCAAAAACAAATGAAGCTGACATTACCAAAATTAATAAGGGGAATCCTTTACTTTCTTGAAAAATAAAAGGGGGTTATTGTTTGCTACAACAATTTGTTACTTTGTTTACAATGCTTTGGATGTGTTCCATTTGTGTACACATATATAGGATGCTAGAGGATAAGAGATAATCTTTTGAAAAGGATAAACATATTGATTTGTCTTGCCTCTATATTGATTAATTTGTTTGTTAATTCACCCATGATACTTTGGATGTGTTGGAGATGTACAAATAGGAAGGATGGTAGATAACATATATATAGTTTTAGAGAGTCTCTTTAAGGGGATAAGTGGTTTAGTTAGTTTTAGATAGTTTTTTTAAGGGGATAAGTGGTTTTCCAATTAAATGGAGTTCCCTTCAGATTTATAGTTTTTTTTATTAAATGGAGTTGGACATGTTGCATTTCTACATATAGGAATGATGGTAGAGGTTAAGGGACAGTTTCATATAGTTTCAAGGGGATACATGGTTTTCCAATTAAATAGAGTTTGCTTCAAATTTATACTTTCTTAAATTGGATGAGTAGTTTTCCAATTAATCAAAGTTTCCTTCAAATTTATTGATGCATTTGTACATATAGGAAGGATGGTAGAGGATAAGAGAGTTTCTTGAAGGATATGAGCACATAGTTTCTTTAAGGGGATGAATACTCTTCAAATTAAATAGAGCTGGCTTTAAATTTATTAGTGCATTTGTACATATAGGAAGGATGGTAGAGGATAAGATAATTTCTTGAAGGGTATAATGAGTACACGATTTCTTCAAGGGGATGAATTATTTTCCAATTCAATGGAGTTGGCTTCAAATTTATGATTGCATTTGAACATATAGGAAAGAAGGTAGAGGATAAGATAGTTTTTTTTAAAGGGATGAAGAAATTTTCAATTAAACGGAGTTGGCTTCAAATTTATCAATGACATATGTACATATAGGAAGGATGGTAGAAGACAAGAGATAGTTTATTTGAGGGGATGAACGGATTTCCAATAGTTTATTTTAGGGAATGAGTAGTTTTCCAATTGAATGGAGTTGGATTCAAATTTACTCTCACCTAAGTTTTATGATTATTTTGAAAATTTCCATTAATATGAGTATTCCTTAGCCATATCCATTCTTTAATTTAATGCCCTAACCTATTGTTTGTAGACTACCCTATGATTATAGAATAAAACCTCTCACAATGTGTTCTAGAGGATCCATCAAAACATGCCTTGTAGATCCATCTTATACATATCTTGTGTTGCCCCCTCAAGGGAAACTACTTTCCATACCACACTCTTAGATGATACTTCACGCATGATCTTTATTTCAGTGAATGTGTTATCCTCTTGTGTGTGGGTTTCTTTCTTAGATATGGT
>JASDQU010439713.1:28676-54487 GCA_032191745.1 Picea mariana | reverse complement strand
ACGCATACGATGGAAATTTTGATTATGCAAATGAAGAAATCAATTATAAGTATGTCAAACCAATTTATGATACATTTGTATTCGATGATGATGCTAATGAGTTGTCAACACAAATTGATGAAGACCAACATGACTTTAATGATGCATGTGAGGAATCCTCTTTTCAAGATATTCATGAATTCAATTGAGACCTTATTAAAGTGTATAAAATTTCTACTAATCCTTTGTTTCAATCAAAAGAGGTTAAAGAACTTGACACCATCAAGCATGTCCTTCCTAGGTGCAATTTTTATTTTTATGATAGTGACTATTGTAGGGACATTCATATGTTTTTTAATCCATGTTATGAATATTCTTTGCATCATGACGACCCTGTTCCTGATAGAAAGGTCCCCAGAGAAGATAATAATTTATTTGATGAATTCACAGATCATCCCTTAAAGGTACAAACCCTAAATATAATTCAGTCAAGACCTTCATCATTACTGGAAAAGCATTTCTTGGTTGCATGTATTAGAGGTTGGTGGTCATTTCTTTTGGGTATTGATTAATCATATCTCCGCACTATACACATCTATTGGCTGGCATTTTGGTAGCCCCTCCACACACAAATTTTTTGAAATCATAAGATCCGCATGAAAAGAAGATGACACATTCCTTTACTCTAAATTTCATCCGACCTTAGTCCAAGCTAATGGTTTATTTTCCTCTGTACATAAAATAATAATAATAATAATAATAATAATAATAATAATAATGATAAAAGTTTATGGGAAGGTATAGATTGGTTTTTGGATTAATTTTGATTTTGTCTAGTTATTTTCTTTCTTTTGTTTTTATTTTGTTCCTTTTTCTTTATTTTCTCTTTGCCCTTTTTGATGGTCAGAAGTGATGGATAAATGGTTGGTGATATTAAAAGGTAGGCTAACTGTATATTTTTAACTGATTGACCAAATGTGTTTTGGTGGACAACAGACTTGCAGGTGAACCAAGTTACCTTCCTTTGTCACAATCCCTTACTTGTCTACCATGCGCTTGCTACGTGAGACATCCTCGCTCGTCATGTTCGTCAGTCCTATTCCCTTCTCCTTCTTTCCCTTTCTCTGTCCCCTTCATTTTGAGATGCCTCCAGCATACACGTTGTGGATGCTCAGTGTTAAAATTGGGTTTTTCCCTTAACACACACCCATGACAGTTTTTGAGCCTTGTAATCATCTTGTCAAGTTTCAAAGAGTTGTCCCTTAGGGTTATACAACAGGACCAAACCCCTTCATACTTACCACTCTCCATGATTTATTCCACGAAGTCTTGATCCATGAATCCCTTGACCTCCATTGTGTCTCCACCTGTTGTATAACCTGGTCTACCCAACCCTATTAGCCTCTTCTTATTCCACGTCGATTCACCCTCTGTCCTGTCATTACCCTCCCTTTCCCTTTCTTCCAGAGAATCAACGATCGTAGTTTATTTTTTCAAGTTTCACACCACTGTAAGCGATGGGAATCTATTGGTTGGAAATTGTTGACAAATATTTCGGTCAACAGTACTTAGCCGACCAAGAATTGCCAGGATTTCCCTCGAATGAAATTGCTTGCGCAAAGTTTTTCCCACTCTCGCTAAAATTGGTGCAACCCACTCAACGAAGTTAGTACGCCTCTTGATCTACCGTTCATATGGCCTTCTGTTTTTCTCTTTGGATTCCTAATCCTATGATTAACACTCTGGAACCATACACTTTGAACTATTACATATCACACCTCATATCTTAGGCCTCTCTTTCCTAATTGTCACATTACCTCATAAATGTTGTGCCATTATTCCATTCCTTTCCCATTCTTCAGAAGTAAATATATTATCATGTTTATTTTTCATTAAGGCTATATCATTCTATACCCAACATACATCATTTTTTCAAGCTTTGCCTCATGTGCCTCTCTTTTAATATTTTAGTTATTCCATAAAGTTATAGCACTTTCTTTATTGGAGTTATAACTTTAACATCATCCCATGACAAAGAGAAAATATATTAAAATGATAATTTCCACATGGATTATCTTATTTAGAAAACAATCTATGACCTTAATGGGTTTCATGTTGAGAAAATGTGATGTAATACTTTCCACCAATATATACCAAGATTCTTTGGGGAGGTGCCATATGGAAATATTTTGAAGACATAGCATATTGGATTATATGATGTTCTCTTTTAAAGACATCTTGACAAATCCATAAAATTGGTATACACCATGACTTTATTTCATGTTCATAGTATACATTGTTCTTATGTCGGCGATCAAATATCTCAACAAATAAGCAATATATTGGTTATTGCATTCAATCAGGGACAATTTATGTAACATGATTCAAGGAATTATTTCACTATTCTACTCATGATCGTGCAAGATTTACTCAATGGAATCGATTTGGATACTATACACTGATCTTACACTCTGATGCAAGGATGCATTATGATTCATTATCATTTGTAAAGGAGAGATTCACAACATAATAACTTGAGTTTGACATGTTATGTGTGGGATGCCTCTTAGAGAGGTAAATTTTGTCAACTCTGATAGCAGAAATATGAATACGATTTTGCTGGAAGGAGATCCACGCATGACCCTTTTTCACTAGAAGTTCAAGGGTTGCTGAGAAACTTGCAGTTGATCTGAAAGGGAAAGTGGAATTAGAAGATGCAGGATTTTATTAGAAAATTCTTGAGTTTGACTATGTTGCATGGGTTTGCGACCAGGATGCCTATGCATGTAGTAGACAAAAATGCTCTGCGCAATCAATTCTATTCATGCATGAGAATTGGAACTCTACCAATATTATGCCCAAGTTGAAAATAGCCAACGAAGAGAAAGAAAAACATGGTTGATCCCGCTCAGCTGTTGGAGTGGATCTAGGTGCATATGTTGGGAAAACTGTGATAGGAGTAGTCGATCAGAGATTTGATAATGGCTACTTGGTGACTGTAGTGGCAGGCTCGGAAAAAATTAAAGGTGTTTTATATCATGTATCTGTAGAGAGCACTGTTCAACAATATGCAATGGTTCTAGGGATGATGAGAAATGTAGGTTGTGATGCCTTTGGGCTAGAGGTGTAGGTCATGAAGAAGAGGAAGGAAAGGATACCTAGGAGAGATCCAAGTGCCCCACGTCTATCAAAAATTGGTTACAAATTCTTTTATGTCGAGCAATATGCTAGGTTAAAAAAAGTCATTTTCACAAATAGATCGTGAAATTGTTACGACGGTGAATGATTGTGGAAAAAGATTTCAAATAATGAAAAAATGAAATACATTGAACATGAGTCAACATGATAAAAAAAGGTGCAAGACACATATAATGGTGAAAAAACTTCTGAGGTCATTGGTCAAAAGATTGAAGGAAATGGGATCACTTCCTACTTTCATGACAATAGCTATGATTACCATGTGTCACTAGATGCAGAAGCAGATGCAAACTCTTTCCATCAACAACGAGGAATTCTGTTAAAAGTAATTGGTATTCCAATTGCAGACCATGGAGCATATTCGGGTGAAGGAGATAAAATTGTCTATTCGGTTTATTTTCTTCCACCAGATATTTATGCGCCTAACTTTGGGGGCTCTAGTTTACAAGAAACATATGTAGGTTCTAGTGATTAGTGTTTCTACCAAACTCAATCCAGTGCCTTCCAATCTAGCTTTATGCCTTATTATATGACTCCAGATCAAATATACTGGATGCAAGGTGGACAATCATATAATATTCAAGATGGAAAAACCTTGAGTCTTTACCCGCAAAATCCTTTCTTTTAGTGTCAGAGACAAATTGAAAGAGACTTGTTATATATTAAGCCAGAGTTTCATCTGGAACATGTGCCAGTGATTGAGGGGATGATAAAATATTGCAGCACATCGATAGCAAGAATTTTTAGTTGAAAAACATGGCAGGCACACAATCTTATTCATATCCGAACTAAGACATCTCCTTCACATATTTGAAGGCAACTAGCAACATTTCCGCAACAAACAAATACATAAGGAACTTTCTATAGCTACTGTATAGTTTTTCTATTTCCTCATAGGAATGCAACTAATTGGAGGGTTATGACAACAACGTTGATGGGACCTTAAATTCTCTACGTGGCCTTATGATTATTCGATATTCCATAATCTTCAAAATAACATGAAGAGTTTAGTAAATATGCAGATTAAAATATTTCAATTAAGATTTATTTTAAAATATTTAAAAAAATTGTCAGTTCTAGCCGTTTACCCCAAAACAGATCTAACTACTTCAACCAGAAATACCCTAACTACTCATCCAACCTTTTAAAAGAAGTAGCGCACAACCATAGAGAGGAGAAATTTTTCTGAAGACATAAATAATCTAGGACAAAATTTAGAGAAAAAAAATTCTAAGAGAGAACTTTGGAAAAAAATTAGAGAGAGGTATGCTTGGAGTGTTGTGAGGACTAGTTCATTCCATTCTTCATTTACATCTTTAGTTGGGATTGACATAATCGTTGGCATCAGGGACTCTTGCGAAGTAGCAATAAGGATAAAGTGAGGATGAGCTTGCTGGCCTTCATAAGGTGAATGTTTACTTGCTAGTTTGTTGTATTCAGGATCAATTTTATTCGATGCTAATCGGTTTCTATACGCAGATTTTCTCCTTGTGATTCGCCTTCATTGCTCCATTCCACTTCTGGCTCAACTTTCTTTTTTTTCCTTTTCACGCTTGGTCTTTCTATTGTACATTTTTCTAGAGAGGCTAAAGATAATATACCTAGACCTAGTCTACGCAGAGACTTGTAGGTTTCAAAAATTCAGGAGTTTGTATGGGAAGCATTTTAAATGAAAATCAATTTATTTTTCACTCTAAAAACTATTTCTTTGTTATTTCTTTAAAATCCTCTTTTTTCCTCATCTTTATTAATTTAACGCTTTAAATTCTAAATATAAAAAATTATATAAATTCAAAATAACATAATGCACTATGGTTACTAGATGTATATATATTTATTTCCTTTAGTTTTTTTAAAGGTATAAACTTTTGTTATTTTTATTTTTGTAATTAATTTTGTTTTAATTAAAATAATGTTAAAGTAACAATCCTTCACACTACTTTTTCAATTAATGTTTTATATTTATTTTGTTGGTAGTTATTAAATCAAATTTTGTTTATTAAATTAATCTTTTAATTAATCACTTAGGAATTAACCTTTTCCAACTTTTGTTAAATTTTTCTTTTTGTTAAACAAATACAAACCAATTGTTTTTTTTATTATTATTTGCATTTACTTTATTAGATTAAAATTTTTTTATTTCAAATGTATAAACTCCACATAGAAGTAATTAATAATTAAATCACATAAAAAGTAAATATGGTTAAAAAGTAAAATGATAAGGCAAAGGAATTCAGGCTTGGATTGTAGGTTAGGGAAAAATTGGCCTAGAGTTCAATGTGCATTCTTGTCTTGGGCTTTAAGCCTAGGGTGATATTCCTGCTTCTTCTCGCCTAGCACCATGAGAGGTTGAAAATGTTGTTGTTAGGGACTCTCTAGTCCCTCGACATCAGCATCCACTATCCACATCTACTACAAGATGCTTTGGGAGCAGACATACTGAACATACTATCAAAGAATCTGTGAACAATTCCTTTCCCCATTGTATGAATTTATTTTTTGCACCACCCCACCTTGTATGTTAGACAAGGCCATAGCAATGATAAGAAGGATTGGGGATTGGTATTTAATGGAGCATGATACTTATATAAGAATACATGGTGCGATGAAACTTCCCCACTTACTCCCTTGGTTCGTTCCTGACAAACTCGTGCTTTAGGAAGTGGCATATCAATCTATCATACATGGGGTTGGAGGAATGTTATACATATAAAAGAAATAAATTTGGCATCCACTACCTCTTTACATTGGAAACTATTTCTTTGAAAACACCAATCAAGCCCAAACAAAAGTAGACGTCTTACTTTCCTACCACTTTGGAGAGGAAAGATTCAGGAGACATGACCCTAAGAACATCGTCAAAGAGAACTTCAATAGAATTAGACTCCCGTATGAGTACACCACTGAGTTTTGGGAAGAAGAGGAAGTGCATCAAAACTCCAGAACTTACAACGAAGTCATATTCAATAGGTTGGGCCAACCTAAAGGAATGACTACAAACGAAGAAGATGTAAGAGAGGCAGACAAAAAAGAGGCAGAACAAGATTAAGCTGAGAGATATTACCCCATCTTTGTCTCAACTCATTCAGGTTCCGCAGAAGAGGAGGAAGGGGCTCCAACATATAAAAATAGAAGAGACAAAGAGAAGTTGCTGAAAAGGAGGACTGACACTAAAAATAAACAAAAAATAGAAGTCGTCAAAGAAAAGGCCAGGGAATAAAATGAAGCGAAATCTAAAGCTAAAGTTGAAGAAAAAGATGAAGCTGAGACACAAGTTGAAGCTGAAGCAAAAGCTGTTGCAGAAAAAGAAAAGGAACTAGCTGAAGTGGCAAGAGTGGNTGAAGAAGAAAGAAAGAAGAAGAATACAGATGATAGAGAGGGTGACACACACCCGATGGACTAATATATCCCTGGAATGTCCACCGAAGGTACATGAGAAGAAATAATGAGCAATGGTTTAGGCCTCGGACCCTGTGAACCTTTTTGGTCAACTAAAATATTGTATCTACGAAGTTTCACATATGATAGTAAAACCGGTAGAATCATGCAAGAAAGAGTGAAAAAGGCACCATCAACAGAAGGAGCCCCTTTGTTAGTGGTTACTCAAGTCCCTGTCATAGGAGATGTCAAGGAAGACCCTGTGGAAAAAACTAGGGCATGATTTGCATTTATGGATGCAATCGTTGTTAGGGAACTAACCCCTCACGTAGGTAGAATAATATATTTCCATGTAATAGAGGTCAATATTAATAAGGGCTACCAATAAGGAAGAATAAGTTAAATGTAAGAAGACCTAATAAAATCTTCCTCTTCTAGAAGGATCTTCCTCTAGATTGTTCTTTTGGATAGACATATTTAGTATAAATAGGAGTAGAGGGTATGAGAATTTTTGTCTTGGATATTATTTTAATAGAGCTCTACTCTGCTGGAGGTTTCCCCCTTGAAGAGGCAAGTGAACATTGCTCTTAGTAACCAAAGTGATATTTCTGGTGTTATTCAGGTATTATTCTAGTATTATTGCGTTATTGTTATGGTTATATCATTGTTTATCTGCCATTTCTAGATAATTATTTCCATTCTGCATACTATTTTATATTTGGAATATTACAAGTGGTATCAAAGCACCTTCCTCAGTAGAAAATTGTGGTTTAATTTTTTTTTCCAGGGTAGAGACGTATTCCGATGTCTTAAAGATACATAGATATGTTGTTACACGCATAAAACTGCAATAGGGGATTCATACATGAAGGAAATACAAGTGGTACTTAAGCGCACATCTGTTGGCCACCCTTGTAACCCATGTTGATACCCCTTCAAGTGGTAGTGCATCAGAAAACACCTGTATATGGATCGACCTAGATCTCTTGAAGCCCTCCATAGATAAAAGGATTGGTCGCCTGACTACTATAGTTCCACTGAGAACAACACTTAGGAAGATACTCTCTAGTACCTGGCTAGTTGGGTAGTACAGATGAGGGCACAGTCTAGCCTCCTTAGTTGGTGCCCTGATATATTGGGCCGATTACTACTGTTGGACCCCACACATATATCAGAGAGATATAGCACAGGGAAAACCCTTGTCTGTAGAACCCTTGAATACCCTAACCCTTGTGATGGAAACAAAAACCGAACAACCAAGATTTATTGCCCCACAACTGTGTCTCATGCATTCAGGTTGCGAAATTACCACATATTTATTCCTGTTAAGCATTTGGGAATTTCATCACTGCAATATTCTTCAGATCGAAGTATATTCTTTAGATTAGAGTATAAATGCACCATTATTTGAGACCTATCCCATTGGATTCCTCTCTTTTCCCTTATCATAGTCATACCTATCATTTCTCAGCAAAAAAATTTCTCGTGGACCCGACCCCCTTCCAACACCCTTATTTGGGATTTACCCCACTGGATTCCACTCATCGCCCTGATCGTTGTGGTACACTTCACCCATAACCCATTTTTTGTGTGGTCCCACCTGCCCCTTTTCATGTTCCCTCTTCATCATGGCCCACACCCATAGTCAAGACTTGGAAGCTCGCTTCAATTCCTTGCACTCTAATTTCACATAAACCCAACAAGAAGTGAGATAACTCAGTGCCAATGTTGCCACCATCAATAAAAACATGCATTCCTCCATCAACACCAAAATGGAGGACCTCAAACAAGACCTCGCTACATAGCTTGAATCCTTCAATACCCAGTTTGTCTCCTTCACTACGATGATCTATGCCAAGCTGCATATCCTTGCAGATATTCCCTCATCTGACCCACCTTTTCAAATCGAAGGTGAAACTTCCTCTCATTCCCAGAATTTTCAGCCACATCACTTTCAATGTGACCTATGGCTTCCACGTGTGGATGTGACCAAATTTGATGGCTCAGATCCCACTGGTTGGGTAACTCACATGGAACATTATTTCTCTTTGTATGGCATTACAAATGAGTTGGCCAAACTCCGGTATGGTGTTATCCATCTAGATCAAGAATGTTGGAAATGGAATGGAGAAAAAATGCCTGCCAAGGGTATGTGTCTTGGACATACTTTGTGGTAGAGCTTTATGAACATTTTGACACTGACACCAACCATTTATCCCATTTGACAAAGTTGAAACAATCTGGCACAATGGAAGATTTTATATCCTCTTTTGAGCGATTGGCTTTCCATACAAAGGGCATGTATGATGCTTTTTTTCAAGAATATTTTATTAGTGGCCTCAAGGATGAGATTCATGCCCATGTCCTCGTGGATCAGAATTAGAGTTGATTGGAATCTACCAAAATAGCTATGGAAGCACAACAGGTCGTCTCTTCTCAAAAATGAAAACCCTCCTTTATTCTTTGTGCTAAACTAGTCACTCCCACTCCTCCTTCTACTCCACTAAATATCCATAAATTGACCAAGGCAGAAATGGATGAATGCCAACTCAAAGGCCTTCGTTATAATTGTGATGACAAATATTTTCCCGGGCACAAGTGTAAGGAACAAAATGTTTTTATGGCCATCTCGGAGGATGTTTTGGAAGATGATGTTGAGGCTCCCCTTGTGGCTATGTTATCTAAACCCACTGACATGACCCCTCCCTCTGACCCTCCCAAAGTCAAAATTCTCTCATTAGATTGTCTACTCCCCAAACCCTCCAGCTAATTGGTTACATTAAGCATAGGAAGGTCATCATTCTTGTTGATAGTGGAAGCACCCATAATTTTATTCATCGCCACATTTCCCAAGAAACCAATTGCTATATTCGTGTTGTCAATAATTTTTGAATCACGATTGCTAATGGAGGGTCCATGAAATGTGGAGGGCGTTGTGAAAATGTGCGTCTCCAAATTGGTCAGTACCACATGAAATCTCATATGTTTTCTATCGAAATGGGAGGTTGTGACATTGTGTTGGGTGCAAAATGGATAAGAACTTTGGGTCCCATTCTCACATATTTTAAGGAATTAACCATGCAATTTGGCTAGAAGGGCCAATAATATAAGTTCCAAGGCATCACCGATGGTTCCTCAGATATCATCAGTTCTCATCACATGGAAAAACTTCTCAAAAAAGGTCATTCTGGCATTATTGCACAACTCCATTCCATTCAACCCAGTGAGACACCCTCTGTGTTCCAGGACCTCCAATCCATCCTCTCTAAACATCACATGTTTTTTTCAACTTGCCAGGGACTCCCTCCTTCCCATGGTGTTCATGATGATTCATTCCCCTTGTCCCCAACATCGTTCCTCCCAATATCTGACCCTATCATCATCCCTTTTCCCCAAAAAATGAAATTGAGAAAATTGTTCAAGAATTGCTCAATGCAAGTGTTATCCACCCTAGTACAAGCCCCTACTCTTCTCCCATGGTCATGGTCCTTAAGAAATAAGGTTCTTGGTGCATGTGTCCCGACTTCCATTCCCTCAACAAACTCACCATTAAAGACAAATTTCCCATTCCTTTCATTGATGACCTCTTGGATGAATTGAGTGGTTCCTAGTTCTTTACTAAAATTGATCTTTGTTCTGGCTACCACCAGATACGTATGAATGAGGAAGAAATTCCTAAGACTGCATTTCGAACTCATGAGGGCCACTATGAGTTTTTGTTCATGCCCTTTGGCTTGTGTAATTCTCCCTCCACTTTCCAAAGCCTCATGAATCATGTCTTCCGTCCTTTTCTCCATCATTTTGTATTAGTTTTCTTTGATGATATCCTCATCTATAGTAAAACCTAGACAACCCATATTGCTCATGTGGATCGAGTTCTCCATCTACTCTCTCAACACCAAATTTTCCTCAAACAATCTAAATGTGATTTTGGCGCCTTGAAAGTCGAGTAGTTGGGTCGTCTTTTTGGCAAGACCGGTGTCAGGGTGGATCCTAAAAAGATCCAAAAGGGATGATCACAAAATGAAAATTTTATTTTTCTCTTTTATAACATGGAAAGAATAATGAAAAATTACTGAAAGAAACTAATTTATAAATGGCCTCTTTCTAAAGAAAATAGTCCTTAGAGTTTTCAAGAAAAAACCTAGAAAACGTTTCACAAAAAATGAGTGTTTGTTACACCCTAAATGCCTTTTTTTGTGCTCCTATAGGCACGATCAAATCTTGTTAGTGGTGAAACTAGTGACCAGACTAAGGTGGTCGCCACTTGATATTTATTCAAGGTGTAACTGATCACTCTGGTTCTCAAAGAGAAGGAGAGACTATGTAGAAAAATTGAGAAAAGGTTCTCAAAGAGAAGGAGAGACTATGTAGAAAAATTGAGAAAAGGCCCGGATCTGGCCCAAATCTAACATATCTAATAGATCCAAACACTTAGACAATGAGGAGGAATAGAAACGAGCTATAGAAAAATTTCAAAGAAAAAAATAGGAAGTATTTTCCAAATATAGGAAAGAATAAAAAAATCCTTCCCCAGTGGAGTCGTCAGTTCTGTTATGGAGAAATCCCCTTATGGATAAGTGAGTACTCCCTTGGATCTACCTATGATCTGAGACTAACTGTATGATAGGAAAAATTAAAGTTCTTCTCTAGATCTACCATATATGATCCTAAATTATTCTATAATAGGACAATGAATGGTTCAAACCTGGTTCCTATAAGAGGTCCTTGTGTTTTCTTGAATGATATAGCTCCATAAATCTTGTTCCAACTCCTGCCACCTCATTCCTGCACACAAGAGAACAACATATACCAATTTCCAACTTTCAAGCACTATAAATGTCAAATCTATGCTAGATCTAACCTGACCTACTCAAGGAAATTCATATCTACCATTTATCAACATGCATGATTGAATACAACAATAATGGAAGGGGAAAACCATACATATATATTAATGTGGAGAAATAATATATCAATAAGATTTTACCTTGAGCCCCGATTGAAGACTCTCTTAGATCCTTGATCCAATTCCTCCTTGGCTCTTACAAAAGAAAGGAAAACTAAGATATGAAGGATGAAGGCTTGTTCAAGCACTCTAAAAATGAGGAGCATAAGTCTATAATGAATTATTCCCCCCTTCCTCCCTTGGAATGCATTCCTTTTATAGATTGACGAAGAAGGCTACGAGATTCTTTTAGGTCTTTAGAACTTAGTGAGCTTCGAGTCTAGTAAGAGTTCCCAACCTCCTCATATGAGATCAATAACTGACCTAGCATTGATCTCCTTGTAACTCATCAAATCTAGAAGGTGACAAGGGAGGTCATGGGCTAGCACTGATGCATCTAGTCACTAGTCACACCTTGCCATTGGTGCAACAAGTAATTGGTCGCACCTTGCTAGGAATGCAAGGTGTGAACTCCCTCAAAATATAAGAAATTGAACAAATAAGAGTGTGTCTCAACATGACAACATTAGTAGGTCCTCCATGTGTCTCTGGGGTGGAAAATAGAGCTATAAAAATCACTTCCCATTTCTCTTCTTTCAATTTGTCAATTATTTAACCCAATCTTATATTATGATCATTCATATTACAAACCTCCTCCATCAATTTTTCTTTCTCCTTTTGAATTGTCACTAATTTCTTAGTTTAAATATGATTTACATTAGGTATTTTCAATTTTTATTTCAAGATCTTAATTTCTAAGTCTTCATCCATGAATGATGTTTTCATAGCCTCCTAATCACTTGGGATATTTCCAAGAGTGACTATCTTTCTCTCCAAATCTAAAATTCTTGGCGATCTTTCCATGTTAACAACGTTCTCTTTCTTAAGTTTCTTTTCCAATTTCATGGCCATCTCTTGTAAATTATTTATGTTAACAATATCCTAAATCAAGTCCCAAGATACCAGATTATAGGTCTATATATCCCATTCAATTTTGTTAATCATGTGCATTTTATTCAAATCCAACTTGATCTTGGTGGTATCATACTCATGTGATTTAAGGTTAGTCTCATCCTTTCTAACCCTTTGTTGTAGAAAATCCATATCAAATATATATTTGGTATGATTAACTAAAGTTATTAATATGGGAATTCCTAACTCCTTATTTACTATATATGGATATAATTCTTTCGTTGATTTACTGGACAATGTGTTGATTGAATCCATCTCATTTGAATCTTCCTTTTTTGATATTCTCCAGCCTTGGATTCAAGTAAACCATATTTATTTGCAATTTTCCCTATCACATTTTTTGTTGTAGAGTCTACTCGGGTTTGAATACTAAATATTATAGGGCCATTAGGGATCTATCTCTTATGGTATTTCTTAAGGAGATATTCAACTACATATAAACTTTCTTCAATCCATTTCTCCATTCTGGATCTTTTTTGGACAATCTTGCTTGATTGATTTTCAATATATCCACTTGAATTCTCTATTTTTGTGATCTTATTTATTAATTCTTTCTTCTGTGGTGTAACAATTATCCAATTCATATATTCCATAAGTGCATATTTTTATAATATTGTGATCATTTACCATAGACAATGCTACACCATTGTCACCAAACCATAGGCGCAAAGCCACCCCTGAGCACCTTAACCTTTGCTAGATAGAATGATTCTGGGAAGCCAGACTAGAACCAACAGATAAACTAAGAGAGTACACCTTCTCCAAGGTAGCACATACGTAAGAGTACCAAAAAGGATGAAAAAAAATGTGATGCACCACTGTAGCTGTTGCTTCTCCTCTTCCAGACTTGCACACTACTTATGCTGCTACTGCAGTTCTAAAACATGTGCACCAACTGATTGAGTGTGTGTTTTTTCAAATGAGCTAAAGAGCCTTCTATTTATAATAATCAAGCCAGGTGAACAAGTGTCTCTTCAATAAGGGTTGACCTATCCTTTTCTACATATAATACTTCAATATTAATTATTCTACTGAGCCAACTTGTCTTCCAGGGTTTTCACACATGTTTTTAGGTTTTATCTTGCTTCCAAAATATTCTATTCTAGTCAAAGGTTTATCCATGGAGGTTAATACCTCCTGCAGCTACCAAAATATCAACACTCCCTCTTAGCTAGGGAGGTATTTAACCATGATGCTCCCTTCTAGTCTTCAAATCCTTGCTCGCTATGCCATGATTCTCTTGTTATGGTTACGTATAACATGATACTAGTAGCATCATTACATCACATATGGATACACCCATGTGGACCTGTCAATATCATCTAGGGGCCACAACCCACTAGAGAACACTAGAGCTACACCTTTTAGTGTGTGTCACCATCATCTTTCCGGGATACACCCGCATGATGTGCTCACCCATGGCTACACCCATGTCGTGAGTATCATCATTATCCATACATATCACATGGCATGGGAAATATCTACATGGTCTTGCAGACTGGTAGCATCACTAGAGCCACACATGATATCTCATGATCACCCAGATCATATTACGAGCAACACCATCACAACCATACAGGTTCTCAAATACGCCACTAGCATACCATACTGTCTCATTGGTGTAGAAAAAACTCGTCATACCATACCATCTCACTGGAGTATCCTACAACTCGAAATAAATCCTATAACATGGCACAAGGACTACAACTAGGCATGAAGCCTACAACTCGGCACAAGGTCTACAACTCGTCACAAATCCTACAACTTGGCATGAAGAATACAACTTGGCACAATGCCTACAACTCAGCACAAATCCTACAACTTGGCATGAAGCCTACAACTTGGCACAAGGCCTACAACTCAGCATGAATCCTACAACTCGACACAAATTCCTACAACTCGACATGAAGCCTACAAGATCCTTTTTTTTGAATTATGCCATCAACTCATTCTATTTGAGAGAATCCTCGAACCACACTTCCATCTATTGCATGCCCCTATGCATCTTGCAAAGTGTCATGAAACCTTACTTCTTCCTGACCATTGAATCCCTTTAAAGTTTGACTCCCTTTGAGTCCTTTCAGGTCTTGATTTTTGTGGTAACCTTCCTGGAATATGTAGGATAACCTTCCCAAAACAAGAAGAGAAAAATTATTTCCAATATAATATAATTTTATATAAGAACATATCAATTTCATGGTAATTCATTATAGCATTACCAAGGTGTCCTTCCTGAGAACAAGAACAAGAAATATCTCCTAGAGGAGATGTTAGTTCATATTGCAATTAAGTACAATAATCATTTATATTAATAGTACATGCTACTAAGTATTCATTTGCTCCTGGCATTAATAAAATATAAATTATTGCAATACTTAAGAAACAATAAAAATACCAAACATGATATGCAAACCTGGAGTCTGGCTATTGTTCTTCTTGAGTTTCTTTTCTTCCGAGACAAGTATTATTTCCAACCCAGAGAGTGTGTTGTTCCTCTTAATGTATTAGATCTAAGATCTTTCTGGCCCTACAATTTCTCCTTGGAACAAGATCCCTTCTTTTTCCAGAGATTTAGATCTGTAGTAGTTGTTTTTATTGTCTCTCCTACTCCAGGTTCATGTGCTTGGAAACTCCAAAAATCAAAATCTTCATCCTTTGATGCCTTCTCTTCAGTCTGTGGTTCCATAATTTTTCCCTTTGTTCTTTACAAGGATGATGTCATTCCTTGTCTTCCATTCTCTACCAAGAGACCATGATTTTGCTGCACCACTTTGATTTTATGGAGGAATTCATGACTATCTTTGACTTTGACCTTGACCAGTCTTTTGACTTTGACCACTCTAACCTTGAATTTGACCTGTCAAACTTTTACTTTGACCAGTCAAACCTTGACTCTGACTAAAATATTCAATTTTGATTTTTTTTATGGCTTAGGGAACCAGGAGATTTGATGGGTTAGGGTGCAATATCATACCCAATAATTCTTCCAAACACTTCACTTAAAGTGCCCGAGAAATTAGGTTAGGGTTTGTTGTTGTTGCAATATTAGAAACCCTAGCTGCAACTGCAATTGTTCTACAACAAGCTTGACAAAACGCTTTGGATATACCTTCTAGTGGTTAGACTATTCTGAAGGTGGTGTGGGCCCATAACCTGTTAAAATATTGTGCTCATTTACCATAGTCAATGTTACACCATTGTCACCCAACCATAGGCACAAAGCCACCCCCGAGCACCTTAACCTTTGCTAGATATAATGATTCCATGAAGCCACACTAAAACCAATAGCTAAACCAAGAGAGTGCACCTTCTCCAAGGTAGCACACAAGTAAGAGTACCAAAAAGGTTGAACAAGAGTGTATTGCACCACTGCAACTGTTGCTTCTCCTCTTCTAGAATCACACACTACTTCTGTTGCTACTACACTTATAATATATTCACACCAACTGAGTGAGTGAGTGTTTTTCCAAATTAGTTAAAGCAACTTCTATTTATACTAATCTGGCCAAGTGAACAGGTGTCTCTTCAAGCAAGGCCGACCTGTCCTTTTCTGCATATAATACTTCAATATTACTTATTCTACCGAGCTCACTTGTATTCTAGGGTTTTCACGCATCTGTTTAGGTTTTCTCTTGCTTCCAGAATATTCTATTCTAGTCAAATATTTATCCATGGAGGTTAATACCTCCCATGGCTACCAAAACATTAACACATCTTTCTCTAGATTCACAATCATACTAGCAATTGATGTTGTCCCTACCTCCACTTTCTTCAAAGGTTTATCATTATAAATTATTATCACCTCTGGGATTTTTTCTTTCTATAATGGTGATTTTCCTTTGACTTCTATGGCTTCTCTAGTAGCACATGTTTACCTTGCAAAATTTATTCGACCTCTTTCCAACTTTCTTTGTTAGAAATCCTTTCTAATTATATATTTGTATGATGAATATAGGAATAAGAATTGAATACAACCCTTGAATCCGAAATAATATGATATGGATCATATTTACATTCTCTCCCTTCTCTAAACTCAAAGACTTTAGCAATTTTTCAACTTCAAGTGAAGCTAACTTCTTCTTAACTAAAAATCAACATACTTCTACTATAAAATTAAATGTTAATTGTATTTTTTTTTCTAGATGAAAAATGAAGGTTATAAGAGCTTATCTTTTATTCAATGTATTCTAATGAAAATATTCTTGGTGTCAAGAAGATTAGTAGTAAGTATTGTTCAAATTCAAACCACAACTTCTTATGATAGTATGGTTTTCAAATATGTACCAAGACCCTACCTTGGTATCTAGGCTTAACTAAAGTAACTTCTTACACTCTAGAAACATCCTACGAGGGTGATCCCCATGGAATACAAAGTAATAAATATACATACACTTATCAACAAAGGTTTCAAAATCCTCATAATTACAAGACTGAAAATACAACATAAGGTATACTAAGTATGATTGATACTTAATATATTTTAAGCATTGGAACTGAATCAATTGGTTGTGAATTGAATTTGAAAGATATTTGGCATAACCACACTTTTATACAAGTGCTTCAACTGTTGGATGAATTTTTTGCATTGGCCCTAAAATTGGTTCATAAACTATATTACCATCTTCATATCCTAGAATAAATTAAATCATGGATAAGATTTCTTTGGAAAAATAAGAGAAAATGTTGGCTTGGAACAATAGGGAAATATCCAGGACAATGGATTTCTTTGGAAAAAATTAAGACAATAAGTGTCTTACTTGAATTAGGGTTATATATTTAAATTCCTATGCTAGGGTTTCATCATTGAATGACATAGTATTCTCAAGTAATATCGGTATTTGGGTAATTGATGTAGGGTTTATAGAGAAAATAAATTGAGAATCATCCATCAACATTACAACTCATTTGTAAGGGTTGCATAACTTGTCACACATGGACACAAAGTGTAGAAAATGGTAAGTGGTTGGGATAATATCCTGAGTGAGATTGCATTCCCAGGCAGGAATTCTATCATGGGAATCCATAAATCTCCCAAATCTTGTCTGTCGAAGCTTATGAGCATTTTTACTGGAAAGATGTAGTTCAAAAACATCATCGAATAAATCAAATAGGTTCTTAAGCTCATAGGCTTGGGAATTAGGATTATAATGGATTATTGGTTTCCTCTCGATAGTTATCAAAACCAAATAGAGATAATAAAAGACCAAAGGAAATGACATAATTCTGAAAGACATGCACACCCATGGGACTTTATTCTTTTCAAATTGTCAATTGTGTCTTTAAACTTTGAGTAATGGTTTCAAACATTGATAAGGTCTTCGAAAACCTTTTTCAATGGTGTCAAAGAACTTTTTCTTTGAAAATGAAATTCATTCCTCCAAATCCACAATTATGTAACTATATTGAGTGGAATTTAATGGAAATTTAATATCTTGGACAGTTGCTAGGTTATGATTGGATTTATTTCATCCACATGAACATGGTGTATCTACTATATCTTCTAGAATTTGATTTTTTATTGCAAAAATGCCTTTGAGGCAGTAAGCAATTTTTTGGTGGATGATGAGCAATTTACAAAATGTTCAAACTCCACCCAGAGTCTAGTTGTGTTAGCCACATGTCTTGGGGACATGTTTGACTTGTGGGTAGACTTTACTCTGTTAAATCCATACACTTCTACTGCCCTCAATCAACAAGGATTGTTGATCATTCTATTCTCTACATCATCCAATCAACCCCTTAGCACCAAGTATTTTGGATTTTCTCATGGCTTAGAACTCTTTTAACTCGCATTTCCACTCATCTTTAGCACATGATCACCATTTTAACATGAATTTACAAATTTTGTAAATAGCTACAAAATCATGCAAGTCGAAAGGCTCTAGTATCAAATTATGCTTTGATACCATCATGTAACATCCTTACTATGAAAATCAACGAATTATTCAAAAACATGGGTATTTTTTTTAATAAACAACCAACCAGTTGATTTTTATTAATGCAATCAATGCATGGGTAATTGAGAAACCAAAATACATATAATGTAGAATCACATGTCCAATACCATCATCACTCATATCCCATACTATGGGTACACATTCATGAAAAGGACCTCCTCTTATCTCTATACCTTGTTAGCATTTCATTAAGTGAATATTAAACTTCTTCTCATTAATTATTTCCAACTCCATTATAAAAGTACTACTTACAATTCCAATCCATAATCCATATTAGTAGAGAAAGGACTTCACTTAAGTCCATTGTTCATAAATATTATTGAATTGTAAAATCTGTTTCCTTACACATTCACATATGTCCAATTAAAAAGCCAATGTTAAAGAGCAAAGAAATTGGGTCAACCCATCATCTATATGTCAATGTAACAAGAGCTACTATCCCCCTTTATGAAACTATAATAGAGATTATCAAATGAAGAATACATTAATTACATCCTTCATGTCACTTCTTAAGTCTCTAACTTCAATAGTTCTCAGTCTTTCCTTAAAGTGTCAAGATATATAAGAGAACATAACACTGATGATTAAGGAAGTTGTTTCCCAATAAAAGATTCTAAGGATCTTCCTTCTGATTACAATAATTGTACACATGTTTAAATATGTGTAGAAGCACATTGAATATTTGCAACATAATCAAGCCATATAAACCATTTCCATTAGCATACACATAACAACCACATAAACATCCATTGCTTCCTCTCTCATGTAAGAGAATTTAGTGGTCAATTCCATTCTCACTGTGATATCCATTTTAACATACATTTTGGTCTAAAAGACTATTTCAAAAGTACTTGTTAGCTATTGTTCACATCATTACAAAAGAACATTCTAATTGTCAATGTAAACAAATTATTTGTAAGACATTTAATAATAAATAAACTAAATCCATATTACTCAATATAAGAGTTACTAACATCACCAATCAATTTGACTTGCTATAAACGAGTATCCATCCACAACTTGTTCAAGTCATATGAAAGAAATGATTCATTTTCCATGATTCTTCATAATAAATACATTTATCCATAACATATATATCAATACATTTCATAAAAAAAAACATGTTAAGTAATGATTTAGTTCCTATCTCAAATATAATTCCCGATATTCAATAAATAGAGGCCTATTAGTTTTTCTCTATAGATAAATTCCTTTTAAATATGCAAGAATAGATACACCATTAATAAATCCAAATTGTGATTAATGGTATCTAAATAAATCCAAAATCAAGTTATATTAACAACCCATGAATTTACAACAATCTGGTAAAAACCCTCATATGTGCATATATAAAAATGCAATTTGGAATTTAGTCCCTCTGCATATATAAAAATGCAATTTGGAACTTACACCCCTAAAAGGGATGAGTCTTGTTATCCCCAACTCACAGTGATAACTAAGGAGATGATGCCTCAAGTCCCTCGCGTTGCAGACATGGATTATCGAGAGACAAATTGACCAACAATGTCCACTTGCATAGAAAAAGAACCATCTCACCACCATATCACTAGGTTCATCATGATGGTATCCACCACATCAACTAGATTCCAGAATACATTGGGTCTTTCTCCATGAGGTACAAGACAAGTATCATGGCGAGTGTCATTTCAATATTTTAGGCATTTGAGTTTGTTACATCTATTACTGCTTTTGATTATGTAACATCTTCTTGGTCATTATACTATTTTCCCTGCTTCACTTTGGTGGTTAACATTGCACCCTAGTAATTGGGTCACCCTTGGGGATAGGTTTTCTACTGGGACGTCCTCTTGATGATTCATTTTTCCATTCTCAACCACACTAGTCACTTTCCACACTTCATCCCTTCATCCCCTTACCTTTTGGTATTTTTAGGTGTATATACCCAAGAAGGGGTTATCCCTCATTTCATGGGAATAAGGGGTTGAAGGAACAAAGGCTTGTAGCTAGAAAAAATTAAAATCCAATCATGAACCTTCTATATGCTCAGCCATGGATCTCGAGGAAAATGAAATGTATCTCGTAAGAAAACTAATGGGACCCATGAAAAATAACTAATACAAATTCCAGCCAAGGTGGAACATGTGTGGTGTAACATACCCAGCCACCCATAGGCTGCCACACTACTTCAAAACGCACATCTGAACTGATTTTGAATTCTGATAAAATTTTTGAAATTAAATAATAGGCATGAACGATTCACATGCAGAGATCAAGATTCATTCTACAACATAAAAATGAATGAATATAAGTCCATACACAATGATAATCAACAAGCATGCATATTATAAACATGAACCTTAGATATTATAATTAATACACAACGAAAATAAATAAACAAGTAAATTAATGAAACAGATCACCAACTGGCTACAGACCAAGGATGTTCCACCCAACTGTAGATATTGTTGTTCCAAGTCTCAACAACAATGTCACCCCCGATCTAGGGCTATCAATCCATAAGAACAGTTCTAGGGGGTCACTCAGCTTCCCAAACTAGTCAGCACTCAAGCTCTCATATGCTTCTCAACACACACAACAATCCAAAGTACACCAAATCTCTTATATCCATCCTGCACAACCCAAGAGAATGGACCCCCTTCTCTGCCATGCATTCCATCAGGTTGACCACCTCCATCCAGGGCGCTAGTGCATCTTGTCAAGAATCTCCATGTTGGGACTCTCAGGATTCATAACTATAAGAAAAACTTAACACATGCCAATGCATCTCAAACATGGAGGCATTAATTCATGGATGGAATAGACTAACATTCATTACAGCCAACAAAACAATGGATTCTCTCCAACAATTCATTTTATTTCCTAATCCCAGATCAAAATGAATGAGGAACGAGGAGTGGGTAAAAAGCGTGAATGGAGAGAGAACAGAATGAAAGGTGAGAACCCCCAAACAACCCAAAGATGGGTTTATATATTTCTTGGAATTAAATATCCACATGGTCTTCCTCCAAGAAGCTCATGTAACTGGTATTCTCCATTAAAACCAAAATGGGTAAATAAACTATAAAATAAATACTTAGCCCCCAACCCCTTATAAATCTTGTCCTTATTAGTCTAGTAGCAATCGATGTATTTTATTATTAATAATGATCAAAAAATTACATTTTCTAGGCACACTAGCCTTTTTTAATTGTTTGGGAACTTCGACATTTCATCAATTAACAAAATACATTATTTAATACGGGGAATCAAAACTGGGGTACTACATTCCCCTCCGCCTTATTTTGGCATTGTCCTCAATGCATATACAAAACAAAAATCAAAATTTCAAAATTATTCAAAATGTTGTAGGTTGCCCGCATGGCATCTTCATTCTCCCAAGTAGCATCTTCAGGACTGTAGCAGGTCCACTAAACTTTTACCATCTATATAACTCGATTTTAGATCATTTTGACTTTTATGTTCAGTATGCGCACTGGCTAGACCTGAAAGTCTCCCTCTGTCTTTACCTGAATCATATGCCAATCAATAGCATGGTTAGGATCATGTACATATGTTTTTAGAAAAGATACACGAAATACATTATACACATTCATGGAAGCAGGAAATGCAATCATGTATGCAACTGAACCTATTTTTTCCAATATTTCAAATGGATGACATAATTTCGCTGCTAAATTTGTACAACTACCCAACTTTAATGAACTCTTCTTGGGCTTCACTTTCAAAAGCACATGCTCCCCCACTTTAAATTCTCTAGTTGTCATGTTCTTATCTGCATAACGTTTCTATCTATCTTGAGATGTCTTTAAATTCTACTTAATTCTAACCATCTCATCTTCCATATCCTTTAGCAATCTAGCCCAAGTACCACTTTGTCTCTTGGGTTGTCCCAAATCACTAGAGTATTGCATTTCTTACCATACAAATCTTCAAATTGGCTCATTTTCAATGAATCTTGGTGCCCGTTATTATAGGAAAAATCAACCAAGTGCAAGTAATCTTCCCACTTAGATGGATTATTCATCACATACATTCTCAATGTGTCTTCAATTAATTGGTTGATTCTCTCTATCTTCCCAAATGACCGTGGATGGTATGTTGTGATAAATTTTAGATTTGTACCAAATCCTTTAAACAATCCCCTCCAGAAATTTGAAGTAGACTTTGTATCTTTGTCTAAAATAATTGCCTTAGGTATCCCATGAAACCTTGAAATCTCCCTCATGTAAATTTATGCAATATTCGTTGTTGTATGAGTCATTTTTATAGGAACAAAATGAGTAGCCTTTGTCAATTTATCAACCACTACCATGATTGAATCATGTTTCCTTGTCATCCTAGGAAATTTAGTTATAAATCAATGGTTACCACTTCCCATTTCTTCTCTGGAATTGGTAATGGTTGTAGCAAACCCACTGGGTGCCTATGCTCAACCTTCACTCTCTGACATTCCATACATCTCACAAAGTAATTAGCAACATCTTTCTTCATTCATGGCCAAAATAATTGGCTTCTTACTGCTGCAATCATTTTTCTAGTAACCGAGATGTCCAACATATGGAACATTATGCATTTATTTTAATACCAAATTCCTAAGTTCTCCAGAACTGAAAATATAAATTCTATTTTTATGCATAAGTAATCCATCTTCCTTCATCTCATATTCTTTAATTTTCTGTTGTACATTTTCCTATTGTAAGATTACTTTTACGTGTAGGTAATGTTGATCTGTAACAACAACATCTAAAATCCTTCTCTTTAAATTTGTTTGATGCATACTAATGGTTGTATCATGCATGAGATGTACTCTTCTACTATGTGCATCAACAAATTTATTTTCTTTTCCTTTGATATGCTTGATGTCGAAATCATATTCACTTAAAAATTCCATCCATCTTGTTTTACTGACATTCAAAGTTGGTTGTTCAAAAATATATTTAAGACCACTATGATATGTTCTTAATTCAAATATATTCCCCTTGAAATAATGCCTCCACATATTCAATGCATGAACAACGGTAACAAGTTCCAAGTCACGTGTGGCATAGTTCCTCTCATGTTCTTTAATATTTCTGGACTCATAACCAATGGCATGTCCATTTTGAGTGAGGACTCCACCAATTCCTTCCTTGCATGCATTGTACATGCCAAAAAACTTTCATTTGGGTCAACAATCTTTAAAATAGGTTCACTAGTAAGTAATTCTTTCAAAAATTAAAGTTCTCTTCACAATCAGTTGTCCATTCAATTTTAATTCCCTTCTTTTGTAAATAAATGATGGGATGAGCAATCTTAGAGAACCTTGCTATAAATATTTTGTAGTAACCAACTAATCCCATAAAATATATAACTTCTGAAACATTCTTGGGTATTGGCCATCCTCCAATGGCTTCAATATTCTTTGTATCCAATGCTATGCCTTGTTCTTAAATAATGTGTCCCAAGTAATGGATCTGCTCTTGGTAAAAATAACACTTACTAAGCTTGGCATACAACTGATGTTCCCTTAGCACTTGCAATACCAATCTTAGGTGATGTTTATGTTATTCCTATGACTTAGAATAGATAAGTATGCCATCCAAGAATACTATGAAAAACTTATCTAAATAATTTTTGAATATGCCATTCATTAAGCACATAAAGACAACTGGTGCATTGGATAGTCCAAATGGCACCACTACAAATTCATAGTGTCCATACCTAGTTCTAAAGGATGTCTTATTGATGTCTTCTTCTTTAATTCTTACCTGATGGTATCTTGATCTCAAGTCTATTTTTGAAAATATATTTTCCCCTCTTAGCTAATCAAAGAAGTCATTAATTCCGGGTAGAGGGTATTTTTTCTTCACAGTGGATTTATTCATCTATTGAAATTCAATACATAGCCTCAATGTTCCATCCTTATTTTTTACAAAGAGTAATGGTTCTCCCCAAGGTGAAACACTTGGACGTATGTACCCTTTCTTTAATAATTCTTCCAACTGCATTTGTAATTATTTTAATTTTGGTGTACTCATTCTGTAAGGTGTTTTTGATAGTGGGGAAGCTCCTGGTACTAAATCAATAGAGAAATCTATATCCCTCTTTGGTGGAAATTCTGATATTTCTTGGAATACATATTCAAATTCTTGCAGTATTGAAAATTATTCAAGGCTTGGCCCTTTTGTCTTTTTTGGCTCCTACACATGGGATGCATACAATTGACATCCTTTTATGAAACATATATTCAGCTGTAAGGATGAAATATCCCTTATAGAAATGGGTCTTAGAACTCCTTTCACAGTGCTCTATTTTCCTTCTTCATCAAGACATGTAAATGTCTTGTTATGACAATCTAGGACAACATGATGCTTGTCAAACCAATCCAATCCAATTAGAATATCATAATACCCCAATGGTAATATTTATATCAACATTAGTATTCACTCCGTTAAGACTTATGGAACAAACTTTGACCATCTCATTGATCCTTTTTTTGGTTCCTGTGGCTTGCTGAACCAAACTTGATTTTTCAAGCTTACTTTTCTCTAAATGTAATCTATCCACTATTTTAGGATCAATGCAATGAGTTTCTTGTGAATCAATTAAAATAGAAACAAGATTATTAATGATCTTACCTTCCACCTCGATCATATTGGATTGGTACTATGCTTGTCGATATTCTAATGATGCATATATTCTTCCTATGTCTTCTAATGTTGTAGCTTCCTAGATGTTGTGCATGGTATTTGTTAGATTCCTATAATTATAGGAGATCTGATGATTCAGATATCATTTGTTGGTCTCGTGATGAAGACATCTATCTTACTGGTCTCTCGGCTGTTTTTTTCCCTCCATCCATTTCGCCCGATCCTCCATCACCCTGCTACATCCTTCATCCACCTTCATGACACTCACTCCCTTATCCATTTTTTCCATTAGCTACATTTCACCTGCCTTTCATCCCTGAATAAACAAACTTAGGATAGAAAACATTATGTTAATAATAAATGATTAGTGACAAATTTTTAAGATTAATTAGTGTAATAAAGCAATATTAATTAAATTAATGTAGTTAGATTAATAAACTAGGTTAATCTTGTTAGTAATTAATTAATTAATTAATTAACTAATAATTAAGTTAGTATTTAGGTTAATTTAGGTTAGTGTTAAACATTAATTAATATAAAACATTTGATAAAAACCATATAAAAAATAAAAAACCAAATATAATAAACATAACACAAAAAATTAAAAAAGCATAAACATAAAACACGTAAAGAAATGTAATACAAAACAAAAAACAAATAAAATAAAACAATAATAAAAAACATTAATTGAAAAAACAAATTAAAACACTTAATAAATAAAAAGTAAACAAAATAAAAATTAAAAAC
>JASDQU010439713.1:12507-28355 GCA_032191745.1 Picea mariana | reverse complement strand
CCAAAACCGCCCTCTCCCATTTTCAAAAAATTGCTGTTTTTCAAGTTTTGACACCTCGTCTTGCGAAGAATATTATGGGAAAACGAATATGAAATTTTAAAAACGGAAAGAGGTTTTTGTTCATCACGAGCTGAAAAACAAACAATTCTCCTAGTTTTTTCAAAAGTGCCACCAGTTGGGAGAAAAGAGGCGGTCTTTCAACCTCATTTTTCAGATTTCTGTTTTGTTTGTTACAGTCCCGATTTTGCGGGAGCTTTTTCGGTGAGGTGGAATTGAAATTTGAGAAACCGAAGGAGGTTTTTTCTCCAGACAAGATAATATACAATAACCTCCTTCTGGTTTTTCACAGGTGTCACTGATTGGGAGAAATAAATGACTAAGTGTACCCCTATTTTCAGCAAATTCAGCCAAATTTGTAGTTCCAGATTTTTGGGGATTTGTGGCTATTTTTGGCCGAGGTGGTTAAAACCGACTTACACAACTTGTTGGGGAATCTCTCATTTTTATTCAGATGATTTTAATGTAAAATAGGTTGATCAGTTAGGGGACCATGATTGAGTTTTTGTAAAACAACTCACTGAGCTTTCTGTATTTTCATCAATTCAATAATACAGTCATAGCAGCTATAGGATTCATGTGTCATTTTTGGTGGTGATGTTTTCCTCATTCAATGTAATTTGTTTCCATTGTATTTCTTAAGTTATTCATACTCTGAATTATGCAAAGAAGTTCGAAGAATAGAATTTGTTGAGACATACACTCTGTTTCTGGCTTTGACATAATTGTCAATGTTTTCTTCTCAAAGGTTAATTTCAGGATTCTTGATTGCCCTGTCATTGCCTAGTCCTCTCACCTTACTTCTCTAAATCCAAAATCAAATTCAAATAATCCACCAAGAGTACCTACCTTTCCCTGTAAGGCTGTCTGTAGAACTTGTTTTTGATTGAGCTTCAAATTGCGACTCCATTTCCCATGGTTACTTTTCTCTGCCCCTACCAATTCAAAATCCAAACTCTGAACCCATTAACTAGCCTAATATATATTCAAACAAAGCTATATCACACAGAGAGATCCCTCTTTGAGTCTTGGAGGGCTATATCCAAGACTCGAATTGGTTTTGATGTTGCCTCTGTGAATGCCTCCGCAGCCTTGGGCAAATTACAGAGCGCTAATAGAATGGTGACCATATTGGGGAACTCTTCCCAGTAGTACACTTCAAAGCTCCAAATCTGATCACTGATGGTGGACAGTGACCAAACACAAGAAGGCTGAGATGATTCACCTAGTGACTCCAAATTAGCTCCAGACAGTGCCAACTCAAAGACTCCACTGAAGGAAGAACCTAAATCATGTCCAAGTAGCCTAGAAAGACCAGGTACTCAAGCTCAAATTGCATTCAAGACATATTTGGTTTTATATGTAATTATGTTCTATCTTATTCTAAGCCTGATCAAAAGTATATTACTATATTTTATATTGATCAACTGCAAATTGATGATCCTCAAGAGATCAGATCCCCAATTGTAGATTATGTACATACTCATACACCTGTGCACATCCTAGATGCACCTGTAGAAGTCCTAGTGAGACATAAGCCTTCTGCTTTATCTCCTACTCTTGCTAAAGCTCCAGATGTTTGTAAGCCACTTGCTTTACCTCCTGTACCCACCAAAATCCCAGACATATACAAGCCCCTAGGTTTTCCTCCTATCCTCCATGACTTGCTTGCAAATTACACCAATAATCTGCCCAGGTTTGACGGAGAGAATGACATTATTACTGCTGAAAATCATATCCAAAGTCTTGAGGATTTTCTTGACCTCTTTGAGGTAGAAGATGATGATGTCTGCATCAAAATGGTTGCCCTATCATTGGGAGGTAAAGTCAAGAATTGGTTTAAAAATCTCCCAGCTGCAAGCATTAACAATTTCCATTAGTTTGTGCAAGTTTTCCTAGATCGATGGGTGATCATGAGAAATGTCTTTCTCATCCTGGAAGAGTATGACCATTTGAAAAGACAGCCAGGGGAAATAGTACAACAGTTTTCAGCAAGGTTCAATAAGGTATATCATGCAATGCCTGTTGATATAAGGCCACCCTAGGATCAACCCACTTGCATTTCCTAGATGCCTTCGATCCTGAGATGGCATTCCAATTAAGAGAAAGGAACACTGCAACTCTCGAAGAAATGTAGAACATTGCAGTTGATGTGGAGGCCAACTTGTTGATCAAAAGGTCAAAAGTAAAGAACAAAGAAAAGGAGCAACTGAAATCTCTAGAAGCTAAACTGGACATTCTGGCTAGCACCATGGAAGAAATGTTGCATAGGATTAGCATAAGAGAAAAACTCGATGTTTAAAGACATCATGTTCCATTAATTTTAGAGAAAGAAAAGGTCATAGTTCCCAAACATTTTGCAGCTCACCCTTGGTACCATGGTTTGGATAATGATTATTTCATGTATTCAATTCATAACATAGTCAAAGATGAAGTTCCAACTCAGCTTGTTGAAGAGCCATAAGCTAATATGATGTGCATGTTTGATGACTTTTCTTACTGGGATAATCTACCCAAGTGTGATTAGTAAGATGATGATCATGAGGTTGAAATAGATGTTAACTGTTCAAAGCAACCAACAACATGTCGTTGGCAGGAAGAAGATCAATTACAACTTAGATATGACAATCGGCCTCTGCCCAACAATCATGACAGCGATGAGGATAATGCAGAAAATTTTAGAGTAAGGGAAAAATCTTTTCCCTTATGTTTCTCATCTTTTCAATTTCTGAAAAGAAACTCTAGGCAAGTTGTGAATAGTGATGACATTTTTTTTTATGATGAGTCAGTAGAGGATGTCATTGATGACATGGGATCTATTTTAGACCCAAAATCACAATCACTATTTTCCCTTGATTTTCAAAGTCCAGATGGAAGTCCAGAGCTCGAAACAAGATTTGAAACAGTAGAATGTAATTCTGTCCCATTAGATTATAATTCATTTCAAAATTTGAAGGAGACTCTTGAACAAGTGTTGAAGGATAAATACATAAAAAGNCAGGAAATTTCATTTGAATCAATGCAGCAGTCTTGTCAGTCTTTTCAGGATCCAATAGCTGATCGGTTGGAAGATCTGTGCGGTCAAAATCATTCTTCATTCGCCAGTCATGAGCTGAAAAGATGTTATGATATTGACATGATCAGGCAGTCAACTACAGGGATGTGTTCAGTAGAAATTTCATTTCAAAACCCATCAGAAAAGTTGCAGTCATGTCTAGAAGTGCATGAGAATGAAAATAACATAACTACAACATCAAATCATGAAGTTGAGTTGGTTAAATTTGAATATCCAATAATAAGTCAAGTTTATCTTGATCCAGTGGCTATTTATATGGAGAAATTTTGCATTGCGGAGCCCCAATCTATCTCTGGCATTACTTTTGTTCTTCAGGATTGTCAATGTCTCCGTTGTAAAGATCAATCATGTTTTTGACAATGGCCATTATACTTTGCAGTTTTGAAACTATGGACAAAAGATCAGGTTTCCATTTTGACTGTGCTAACAAGCAGTCAAACAATCCTCTGGTCTCAGCAACTACTTGATTGGCTTCATTGGCATTTTTGTATTATTTGATTTAGCATGATTCTCAACAATATAGGGTAGGTAGGAGAGTATGAATAAGCTCAACTTTCTGAGCATCTATTTTTTAGCAGTTTCATTTTGATGTGGTCTGAGTTGAAGTATCAACATAGGTACGAGTTGCAGAATAAGATTTTGGAATCATCCCAATGAATAAAGCACTGGTCTGCATGTTCAGAGTTCAGTGGTTATTGACACCTCCTGAAAGAGATGCCATCCCCAGGTGGAGCCTATTTTAGAGTCCTATAATTATAGGAGATCTGATGATTCAAATATCATTTGTTGGTCTCGTGATGAAGACATCTGTCTTGCTAGTCTCTTGACTATTTTTTTCCCTCCATCCATTTTGCCCAATCCTCCATCACCCTGCTACATCCTTCATCCACCTTCATGAAACTCACTCCCTTATCCATTTGTCCCATTAGCTACATTTCACCTACCTTTCATCCCTGAATAAACAAACTTAGGATAGAAAACATTATGTTAATAATAAATGATCAGTGACAATTTTTAAGATTAATTAGTGTAATAAAGCAATATTAATTAAATTAATGTAGTTAGATTAATAAACTAGGTTAATCTTGTTAGTAATTAATTAATTAATTAATTAATTAACTAATAATTAAGTTAGTATTTAGGTTAATTTAGGTTAGTGTTAAACATTAATTAATATAGAACATTTGATAAAAAACATATAAAAAATAAAAAACCTAATATAATAAACATAACACATAAAATTAAAAATGCATAAACATAAAACACGTAAAGAAACGTAATACAAAACAAAAATAAAAAAAATAAAACAATAATAAAAAAAATTAATTGAAAAAACAAATTAAAACAAAAACAATAAAATAAAAACATAGTGCGCACCTTTTACACATATCCCAAAATGAATAAATCTACGGACATAAAAAATTTCAGACCCCACCGTGCTTTTCGAACTTTAACAGAGCCCCGGGGGGGGTTCCAGAATAGTGGTATTGGGAGGGACACTTGTCACCTCCAGGTAATTTTGGATGCCCCCTCCTAATACCACTGACCACTTCAAGGGGGGTCAGGAATACCACTTACCTCTCCAAAACCGCCCTCTCCCATTTTCACAAAACCGTTGTTTTTCCATTTTTGACACCTCGTCTTATGAAGAAGATTCTGGGCAAAGGAATATGAAATTTGAAAAACCGAAAGAGGTTTTTGTTCATCACGGGATGAAAAACAAAAACCTCTCCCACGTTTTTCAAAAGTTCCACCAGTTGGGAGAATCAAGGCAGTCTTTCAACCTCATTTTTTGGATTTCTGGTTTTTTCTGTTACAGTCCCGATTTTGAGGGAGCTGTTTCGGCGAGGTGGAATCGAAATTTGAGAAAACAAAGGAGTTTTTATCTCCAGAAAAGATAATATACAATAAATTCCTTCGGTTGTTTCACAGGTGTCACTCATTGGGAGAAATCAATGACTGAGCGTACCCCTATTTTCAGCGAATTCGGCCAAATTTGCAGTTCTGGATTTTTCAAGATTTGTGGCTATTTTTGGTCGAGGCGTTTAAAAACGACTTACGAAAATTGTTGGGGAATATATCCTTTTTATTCATATGATTTTAATGTAAAATAGGTTGATCAGTTAGGGGGCCATGATTAAGTTTTTGTAAAACAACTCACTGAGCTTTTTGTATTTTCATCAATTCAATAATACAGTCACAACAGCTACATGATTCATGTGTCATTTTTGGTGGTGATGTTTTCCTCATTCAATGTAATTTGTTTCCATTGTATTTCTTAAGTTATTCATACTCTTAATTATGCAAAGAAGTTTCGAAGAACAAAATTTGTTGAGACATAGACTCTGTTTCTGGCTTTGACATAATTGTCAATGTTTTCTCCTCAAAGGTTAATTTCAGGATTCTTGATTTCCCTGTCATTGCCTGGTCCTCTCACCTTACTTCTCTAAATCCAAAATCAAATTCAAATAATCCACCAAGAGTTCCTACCTTGCCCTTTAACGTTTTCTGTAGAACTTGTTTTTGATTGAGCTTCAGATTGCGATTCCATTGCCCATGGTTCCTTTTCTCTGCGTCTACCAATTCAAAATCCAAACTATGAACCCATTAAATAGACTAATATCTATTCAAACAAAGCTATATCACACAGAGAGATCCCTCTCCGAGTCTTGGAGGGATAGATCCAAGACTCAAAGTGGTTTTGATGTTGCCTCTGTGACTACCTTCGCAGCCTTCGAAAATTTCAGAGCGCTAACAAAATGGCGACGATACTGGGGAACTCTCCCCAATAGTACACTTCAAAGCTCAAATCTAATCACTGATGGTGGACAGTGACCAGACACAAGAAGGATGAGATGATTCACCTGGCGACTCCAAATTAGCTCCAGACAGTGCCAACTCAAAGACTCCATTGGAGGAAGATGTAACAACCCTGGTTAAATAGATGCATAGGGATGATTAATTATAATTAATTTGATAATCCGATTGTCCTAATATGTTAGTTAAACAATAATTATTTCTTAAATAATATTAACTAATTAATTCTTATTAATTATTTGTCCATATCTGTCAATGATTAATTAATTATTAATTGACTCATTAATTAATTGAGTAAAGAATTAAAGGGGGTTAATAATATAATGTATTAAAGATTTACATATACAGGGGGGGAAAGAAACATTAAATAAGAGGATAAGATAATAAATATAGGGATAAGATAATAAATAAGGGGATAAGATAATAAATAAAGGGATAAGGAAATTAATGAAGGGGGAATATGACGGGGAAGAGTCTTACGGGAAGGGCATTCTTTTTGGGGGAGGTAAGAAGTATTTTGAGGAGGAGTTTGATTTTGGTGGATTTTGGGTGAATTAGAAGTACGAGGCATCGGTTTGCTGGGGGTTTTGGGCATGGGGGACAGGATATCTTTACGGTATCTTGGAGCTAGGGAGCCGGATAGGCTGCTCCTAGCTGGCAGGGAGGAAAACACGGTTTTGGGCAGTGTTTGACACAGTTTCAACTTCAGCGTTGAACCAACGGAGCAGCGGGATTTAACATCAGAACCAGGAAATTTATTTATGAAATTGCTAAGTTAGATGGATGAATATGTAATCTATTTCATGCTGTGGTTAACTTAATTTTTTTTTTTGCTTAATATTACATGCTTTTATGATGATTAATGAAATATTATGCATTGAAATAAATTTATGTTTAATTATATGAAATTTTTAGGGTTTAATTAATTAAGGTTCCTACAGAAGAACCTAAATCATGGCCAAGCAACCTAGAAAGACCAGGTACTCAAGCTCAAATTGCATTCAAGACATCTTTGGTTTTATATGTAATTATGTTCTATCTTATTCTAAGACTGATCAAAAGTATATTGCTGAAGTTTATATTGATCATATGCAAATTGATGAGCCTCAAGAGATCAGATCCCCAATTGTAGATTATGTACATACTCATACACCTGTGCACATCCTAGATGTACCTGTAGAAGTCCTAGTGAGACATAAGCCTTCTGCTTTATCTCCTTCTCTTTCTAAAGCTCCAGATGGTTGTAAGCCACTTGCTTTACCTCCTGTACCTACCAAAATCCCAGACAGATACAAGCCCCTAGATTTGCCTCCTATCCTCCATGACTTCCCTGCAAATTACACCAATAATCTACCCAGGTTTGATGGAGAGAATGCCAATATTACTGCTAAAAATCATATCCAAAGTCTTGAGGATTTTCTTGACCTATTTGAGGTAGAAGATGATGATGTCTGCATCATAATGTTTGCCCTATCATTGGGAGGTAAAGTCAAGAACTGGTTTAAAAATCTCCCAGCTGCAAGCATTAACAATTTTCATCAGTTTGTGCACGTTTTCCTAGATCGATGGGTGATCATGAGAAATGTCTTTCTCATCCTGGAAGAGTATGACCATTTGAAAAGACAGCTAGGGGAAATAGTACAATAGTTTTCAGCAAGGTTCAATAAGGTATATCATGCAATGCCTGTTGATATAAGGCCACCCCTAGGATCAGTCCACTTGCATTTCCCAGATGCCTTCGATCCTGAGATGGCATTCCAATTAAGATAAAGGAACACTTCAACTCTCGAAGAAATGCAGAACATTGCAGTTGATGTGGAGGCCAACTTGTTGATCAAAAGGTCAAAGGTAAAGAACAAAGAAAAGGAGCAGCTCAAATTTCTAGAAGCTAAACTGGACATTTTTGCCAACACCATGGAAGAAATGTTGCATAGGATTAGCATAAGAGAAAAACTTAATGTTCAAAGACATCATGTTCCATTAATTTCAGAGAAAGAAAAGGTCATAGTTCCCAAACATTTTGTAGCTCACCCTTGGTACCATGGTTTGCATAATGATTCTTTCATGTATTCAATTCATAACATAGTCAAAGATGAAGTTCCAACACAGCTTGTTGAAGAGCCATCAGCTGATAGGATGTGCATGTTTGATGACTTTTCTTACTGGGATAATCTACCCAAGTGTGATCAGTATGATGATGATCATGAGGCTGAAATAGATGTTGACTGTTCAAAGAAACCAGCAGCATGTTGTTGGCAGGAAGAAGATCAGTTACAGCTTAGATATGACAATCGGCCTCTGCCCAACAATCATGACAGCGATGAGGAAAATGTAGAAAATTTTAGAGTAAGGGAAAAATCTTTGCCCTTATGTTTCTCATCTTTTCAATTTCTGAAAAGAAACTTTAGGCAAGTTGTGAATAGTGAAGACATTTTTTTTTATGATGAGTCAGTAAAGGATGTCATTGATGACATGGGATCTATTTTAGACCCAAAATCACAATCACTATTTTCCCTTGATTTTCAAATTCCAGATGGAAGTCCAGAGCTCGAAACATGATTTGAAACAGTGGAATTTAATTCTGTCACATTAGATTATAATTCATTTCAAATTTTGAAGGAGACTCTTGAACAAGTGTTGAAGGATAAATACATAAAAAGTCAGGAAATTTCATTTGAATCAATGCAACAGTCTTGTCAGTCTTTTCAGGATCCAAGAGTTGATCAGTTGGATGACCTGTGCGGTCAAAATCATTCTTGGGTAAAATCATGAAGTTGGGTAACACTTTCGTGACAATTGGGTCTCCAAAATTTCTAGCAGCATTTTTTCGGCCGAAAAAGTGTTGCTAGGATTTTTTTTGGCCGAAAATTTACAGGTCAAATTTAACGACACCCTTGAAATTCGTGTACAATGTTTTTTAGATGAATTATTTTCCTGTGGTAAGCATATTTTAGCCAAAATACTTTTCGGCTGAAACGTTTATTTTTAATGGATTCCTTTAAAAACTAGGTTTCGGTCGAAAGAATATTTCGGCCGAAAACCTGAGAATGGGACTGTTTGTAAGAAACTACAAATTCTCTCCATCTTGCTTCATCTTTGGAGGTAGCAGACTCCTACAAATACTCAGAATTTAGTTTCAAAATTGACACCAACATTTTTAAAATTGAATCTATTTTCATTGGGTATAACGTGTCTTCATTTTCATTGTTTTTATCTAATTTTATAAAAAAATTACTGCATAATATTTTTAGATGAGATTATGATTCCATGAAATGAAAAATCCATATCTCTAAAAATACACCGTGGAAAATTATGGAAAATTTATATTCATAATCCATAAACTGTTCTCTTCAAAAGGGTATTTTTCGATTTTACTTTTAAGTAATAATTAAGATAGATACAAGGTGTAGAAAAACATGTGTTTAAAATATGCAATGTTTTCATCTTGGTCAACTTAAAAAAATTAAAAAAATTATAATGTTCATCTGTTAGATTCAAAATTATATTCATAATAAAATAGAGTATCTGTAGATTGTTGTAGTATATTTCATTTCTTAAAAGCATAAGTTTAATAATAGATACATTGTTGTGGAAAACAATAACTCATTATCATTCCTTTGATGTTTAACGAACATACTGTTAAACAATTGTCAAATTGACATATCAAATCTTGATAAAAAAAATTGAAAAATAGTCATTGGAAAGATAACAAAATTATTCACAAGTTTTGTTTTTACTGTAAAGTGAAATTCTAAATAAAAAAAATACTTTTGTATGCCAAAAATTGAAGAACTTGTGAAAATATAGTTTTTTTTGTCATAAAATAAGCAAAAGTGCTACCCATCTTCATGATTTTACCATCTTCATTCGCCAGTCATGAGATGAAAAGATGTTATGATATTGACATGATCAGGCAGTCAACTATAGGGATGTGTTCAGTAGAAGTATCATTTCAGAACCCATCATAAATGTTGCAGTCATGTATGGAAGTGCATGAGAATGAAAATAACATAACTACAGCATCAAATCATGAAGTTGAGTTGGTTAAATTTGAATATCCAATAATAAGTCAAGTTTATCTTGATCCAGTGGCTATTTATATGGAGAAATTTTGCACTGCGGAGGCCCAATCTATCTCTGGCATTACTTTTGTTCTTCAGGATTGTCAATGTCTTCGTTGTAAAGATCAATCATGTTTTCGGCAATGGCCATTACACTTTGCAGTTTTGAAACTATGGACAAAAGGTCAAGTTGCATTTTTGACTGTGCTAACAGGTAATCAAATAGTCCTCTGGTCTCAACAACTACTTGATTGGCTTCATTGGCATTTTTATATTATTTGATTTAGCATGATTCTCAGCAGTATAGGGTACGTAGGAGAGTATGAATAAGATTAGATTTCTGAGCATCTATTTTTTAGCAGTTTCATTTTGATGTGGTCTCAATTGAAGTATCAACACAGGTGCGAGTTACAGAATAAGATTTTGGAATCAGCCCAATGAATAAAGCACCGGTCTGCATGTTCAGAGTTCAGTGGTTCTTGACACCTCCTAAAAGAGATGACGTCCCTAGGTGGAGCCTATGTTAGAGTCCTATAATTATAGGAGATCTGAGGATTCAGATATCATTTGTTGGTCTCGTGATGAAGACATCTGTCTTGCTGGTCTCTCGGTTGTTTTTTCCCCTCCATCCATTCGCCTGATCGTCCATCACCCTGCTACATCCTTCATCCACCTTCATGACACTCACTCCCTTATCCATTTGTCCCATTAGCTACATTTCGCCTGCCTTTCATCCCTGAATAAACAAACTTAGGATAGAAAACATTATGTTAATAATAAATGAATAGTGACAAAATTTTAAGATTAATCAGTGTAATAAAGCAATATTAATTAAATTAATGTAGTTAGATTAATAAGCTAGGTTAATCTTGTTAGTAATTAATTAATTATTAATGAATTAATTAATTAACTAATAATTAAGTTAGTATTTAGGTTAATTTAGGTTAGTGTTAAACATTAATTAATATAAAACATTTGATAAAAAACATATAAAAAATAAAATACCAAATATAATAAACATAACACAAAAAATTAAAAAAGCATAAACATAAAACACGTAAAGAAATGTAATACAAAACAAAAAACAAATAAAATAAAACAATAATAAAAAACATTAATTGAAAAAACAAATTAAAACACTTAATAAATAAAAAGTAAACAAAATAAAAATTAAAAACAAACAAAACATGTAAAAAGAAAACTTAATAAATAAAATAAAAAACAAAACAAACAAAAACAATAAAATAAAAACATAGTGCGCACCTTTTACACATATCCCAAAATGAATAAATCTACTGACATAAAAAATTCCGGACCCCCCGTGCTTTTCGAACTTTAATGGAGGGGGGGGGGGGTCAGGAATAGTGGTATTTTGAGGGAAACTTTTCACCTCTAGGTAATTTCAGACCCCCCCCTCCCAATACCACTTACCACCTCAGGGGGGGTCCAGAATATCACTTACCTCTCCAAAACCGCCCTCCCCCATTTTCACAAAACCGTTGTTTTTCCAGTTTTGACACCTCGTCTTGCGAAGCGGATTATGGGAAAAATAATATGAAATTTTAAAAACCGAAAGAATTTTTTTTTCATCACGGGCTGAAGAAAATAAACCTCTCCCATAGTTTTCAAAAGTGCCACCATTTGGGATAATCGAGGCGGTCTTTCAGCCTCATTTTTCGGATTTCTGGTTTTTTCTGTTATAGTCCCGATTTTGCGGGAGCTGTTTCGGCGAGGTGGAATCGAAATTTGAGAAAACGAAGGAGGTTTCTTCTCCAGAAAAGATAATATACGATAAGATCCTTCGGGTTTTTCATAGGTGTCACTTATTGGGATAAATCAATGACTTAGCGTACCCCTATTTTCAGGAAATTTGGCCAAATTTGCAGTTCCAGATTTTTGGGGATTTGTGGCTATTTTTGGCCGAGGCGGTTAAAACCGACTTGCGCAACTTGATGGGGAATCTCTCCTTTTTATTCAGATGATTTTAATGTAAAATAGGTTGATCAGTCAAGGGACCATGATTGAGTTTTTGTAAAACAACTCACTGAGCTTTCTGTATTTTCATAAATTCAATAATACAGTCACAACAACTATAGGATTCATGTGTCATTTTTGGTGGTGATGTTTTCCTCATTCACTGTAATTTGTTTCCATTGTATTTCTTAAGTTATTCATACTATGAATTATGCAAATAAGTTCGAAGAATAGAATTTGTTGAGACATACACTCTATTTCTGGATTTGACATAATTGTCAATGTTTTCTCCTCAGAGGTTAGTTTCAAGATTCTTGGTTGCCCTGTCATTGCCTGGTCCTCTCACCTTGATTCTCTAAATCCAAAATCAAATTCAAAGAATCCACCAAGAGTGCCTACCTTTCCCTGTAAGGCTGTCTATAGAACTTGTTTTTGATTGAGCTTCAGATTGCGACTCCATTGCCCATGGTTCCTTTTCTCTGCCCCTACCAATTCAAAATACAAACTATGAACCCATTAAATAGCCTAATATATATTCAAACAAAGCTATATCACACAGAGATATCCCTCTCTGAGTCTTGGAGGGCTAGATACAAGACTCAAAGTGGTTTTGATGTTGTCTCTGTGACTGCCTCTGCAACCTTGGGCAAATTATAGAGAGCTAAGAGTATTCACTTTGTATTTTTTGTGAGGGAAATCCTTGCACAAGTGATATTATTTGCACCCTAACATTGGATTGGTGGTATTCCAATTTTTCCTAAGGGGTCTTCTCTCTTGGATTCATCCTTAGCAGGTTGGTCTGGCTAATTTTTATTTGGGATATTTCTATTGAAAGGAGGTTTGAATCCTTTATTTATTTGGTCAGACTTCTCTTTCTTCTTATCCTTCCAATATTTATGCATAGACTCTCTTCCCTTTCCTTTCTCATATAGGTACTTATCCTTCTTGATGGTCTCATTCAAAGTCTTGGGCTCATCATATTGAATATTCTCTTTATAAAATGAAGGAAGTCCACTCAAAAACCTATGTATTTTCACTTTCTCATCCTTTATAAACCCCACATACTTTAGCAGTCCCAAGAACGTCTTTTCATACTCTTTCATAGTCATGCTTCCCAGCCTGAGTTCAAAGAACTCCTACATTTTATTATCATAGAAGTTCCATGAAAGGTACTCCTTCTGAAAATATTTCTTGAATTTCTTCCAAGTGATCCTGCTCTCATTTATGTGCTCAACTTGCTTAAGTTGATCCCCCCACATAACAATTTTTCCATATAGATGGTAAGTGAAAATTTAGGGTTCTAGGTTTGATGAGTAGTTATGCAATTGAAAATACCTCCTGAGTCCAAGAAACCATGCTTCAAAATCATCTTGCCTTTCCCTTTCACCATCAAAGGATGGTGGCTTAATCTTTCTTAGCTCTCCTTGCAAACTGCCCAATTCATGTCTTCTTCTTTGGTGCCTAATAGGAGACACCTCTAAACTAATTATGGAATATTTAGATGCATAAAATTTCCTTGTTGAGTGAGGAAGTGAGTGGTTTATATGATTTCTTCTAGCACTTCTCGAATAATCATCCCTTATGTAGTTATATCTTCTTTCATGATATTTTCCCTTTTCCTCCTGTCTTGAGTCTGATCCATTCTTTGTTTGCCTCTGCAACTGATTTAAGTTTTGCATTACTTGAGAATTTATTTGATTTTTTTTTCTTATAAACATCTCTTTATTTGTTTTGTAGCTATGTACTTCTATTCTTTGACTTTTCACTATCTCTATTAATGTTTCTTGCTCCCCTCTGCCCTTGTGTCTATTTGATTATGTCTCTGCATTACCAACACATAAATTTTGTCCTTTGGTTGCTTTATCATGACTGAAGGTTCCCTATCCTTCCTTCATTTCTTGAATATGCATTCTTATCCTGAACTTATATGTTTATACCCCCTAATTCTGTAAAATGTGCAAGCAACCATTTTTGTTAGAAATATGCATATCATAAAAATTTGTCAATTAGTGCTATAGGTCCTTTATTCTGCTCAGTTTATGAATATTTATATCACAATTATCCAAATTATAAAAATTCCATGTTATTCTCCTCTGAATAATATTTCCAACGACTATATTTTTCCCCAATCTAATTTCTGAACTGAAATTTATGGCTTCCTGAAAAAACCACTTTCACCCTATTTGTGCATTTTCTCCAATGATGAAATTTTATTGAAATGCCAACTTTCGTCAACTATAGAAGAAAATATGTTAGTAACTAGAGAAATTTTATATGAGGCGTAGATAAAACTATTGACAAGGAATTCACAACAACTTTTATATTTGCAATATGATTCTCCAGTCAAAAACTACAACAACTTGGAAATGACCGTTTTTCCCTTTTTCACCTCTTTTTCTAGACTTGGAATTTTTGGTAAAATTGGCTATCTCTCAATCTGTGCACTTTTGGAAAGCTTTTACTAAACCAAAGTTGTTTGTCTTGATCCAGTAAATACAAAATTTCATTTTTTTGATCCAGGGTCACTTTTCCTCCTCTGAAAATCTCCAAAATCTCAAAAAGTGGCCCTAAATAATGGATTTTGGCCTATTTCAACATCCCCATTCCAATCCCCTCAGTATTCTTTTCAGTTCGTTCATGGGTTATTTCTGTGTATTCTTTTTGGACACTCTCAATGAATTTCATCTTAATTTGGACCTCTTCCAATGATCTGGACCTAGATCTTTGAAAACCACTATTTCACCATTTTTGAAAAATCCGAGTAGAAATGGACAATGACCCTCTCTGGCACTTTTATATATCTCATCTCTATGGAAAAAACTCCTAAGTTTCATCCAAATATGACTTAATCTACTCTAGTTATGGACAAAATAAGAAAATGGCTCCAAACTTTGTTTTTGCTTTTTTGACACTATGGAGCAGTTTTCCCTATAGGGAAATCTACACAGTTGATCTTAAAATTGGAAATAGATCTAGATCATCTATCGAAGGTGCCCATTTGGAGTGTTGAATAATCGATCCAAATGGGACTTTGAAAAGAGGGTATCGAAGAATATTCTCTTTCGATATCATCGGAGCTTTTCATTTGAAGTCCAAAAGATTGATGAAGTTTCACTCCTTTGAAAAGGAGGGTATTAAAAAATATTCCTTTTTTGATATCATCATAAATTTTCATTTGGATTTCAGAAGATTGACAAAGTTTCACTGCTCCGAAAAGGAGGGTATCGAAGAATATTCCTTTTTGATATCGTCGAAACTTTTCATTCGGAGTTCCAAAGATTGACGAAGTTTCATTGATCTGAAAAGGTGGGTATCAAAGAATATTCCTTTTCGATACCGTCAAAACTTTTCATTCGGAGTTTTGAAGATTGATGAAGTTTCACTGCTCCAAAAAAGAGGGTATCGAAGTGTTATAAAAACATGATAATTGAGCAATAAAATAAAACAAATGCGGAAATAAAACACATAAGATACACAATACAATAGAGACACAAATATACTTGGTTCATCCAGTGTGGGCTGCGTCCACCAAAGAAATGTTTAGGTCCTTCCTTTTTATTATCCAGCAAAATGAAGGGATGCAACCTACAACACACCCATTGTAACTTCCTCTTATTTCTCTCATAGTCTCCTCTCTCATAATACAATATTCAGGATAATACACAGTTGCAATAAAATTCCCTCATAAAAGTGGGTTGTCTTCTAGGGAAAAAAACCCTAAATAACTTCTATCGTCGGATCTATGACCTTATAATGAAAAATCAAGATTAACCATAAAATTACAATATTTTACAAGGCAAGGTTTCTCAAAATTTCACTTCAGGGGAACTGCCCCCGAATCCTCCCGCTGGGGGGGGGGGGGG
>JASDQU010439712.1:75800-88739 GCA_032191745.1 Picea mariana | reverse complement strand
ATTATCATTATACTTCATATTACATTAGGAACAAATTACTGTAACATTCATACTATTGAGCAATGATCACACATAAAATAAATCTAGTCTAATATGCATCAAGAGCACATCCATGATCAATTAATCAAATAAAAGATATATAAACATTGTAGTTTAACGAGGTTCACCCAACTTTGTACTACGTCCACAACAGTTGGATTCCTTATTATGCTTTCGGTAATTGTCTTGGGCTTGTGCACTATTCTTACAAGGATACATCATGCTATATTTTCCTTCATCTAGCCTAGCCACTCTGCAGTGAAATCCTCTCTCTTTGTATCTGCAACATCTCCTCAACACCTAGAAATAGACTTAATAGTAACTTCTACAAGTTATTTTATCACTCACTTTCTCAACCAGAACAAAAGAAATAAAAGAGAGGAACAACTAACAATGAGGAACCCCTATTCTCCCAACCCTTTACATATTTATACATAAATTATAGGGCTTAAAAGCCTACTTTGCTCATCCCAAAACTCTATTACGATACATGATAACTCAAGTTGACTTATTTATCGGGTTTCTTTCACCTGCTTTTTCGTTTGCATGATGATTTTGCATGTCCTTCTATCTTTAGCACATTGGGTTTTCATCCTTCCTTTTTTCCTGCTTTCTTCTCCTGCTTTATTATTTTCTTTATTCCTCTGTTTTAGTCCTCTGATTTATTATTTTCTCTATTCCTCTACTTTATTCTTTTCTTTGCTTTATTTTTTTCTCTACTTTATTCTTCTCTCTGCTTTATTCTTCTTTCTACACACTACACTCCTAGTTGTGCCTCAACTGTGCACTCTCGAGTCTTTCTTCTTCTTTTATGCACATCTACTATACTTATTATTTTCATGAATATTACTTCCAAAATGCATGTTCAATAGGCCCCCAACAGTCACATGTGTCTCATTCTGAGCCACTTAGGCTTGTTGCGCACTCCTCCATCCTTGGATGAACTTTTAGGAGGGTTCCTTAGTTGTTGCAACTTCATTTTTTATTGTTTCCTCATTTTATACAATCTCTTAGACCCCCTACGCACTCAAGGTTGTAATGTTTTCTTCTATTTCATGCATTGCTTGTTTCACCTTTCCTTGTGCAATGGCCAATTCTCCTATCACCCTCAATGCTTCTTCTTGTAGAAGTCCTCAGTGATGCTGGAGGATCTTTTATTGATCCCGCAACTTTTCAAATTCCATGTATGATTGCCTCTATGCCAAAATGGTTGTCATTGTTAATCTGGTGGAAGGGTATTTATGCTCTTGAAAGATTTCTGGGCATTTTCCTATGCTTCCCTTAATTTTTTCTTCATTTCCTTCATCTCTGGATCTTCTACCAGGTCTGTCCAAATTTGCATGCTTTCCTCACATAATGTTTTCCATTCTTCCTTCACTTTCTTAATGTTGTCTATGAATGTCATCGTCATTATTTATCTTCCTACTCGTTCCTTCGGTGGTGTTCCCGATGTACTCCGCAACTCTAGGTCCTCAATCTTCGAACAAAATCCTTTGATGACTTCGCCAATTTTCAATATTTTCTCTTCCATAGTAGCCTCTATTATCATTGGTGCCTCTGGTATTTCTATGTACAACTTTTGGACAATCATTTTTATGTGATGCACTATTTTATCAGTTTTTTCCTTCTCTTTTATTTCTCTCTCGACATTTCCTTCGGACTCACTCTTTTCCTTCAAGATGATTTCAACTTTCTACTCGACTGCACTCTTTTCCTGGAGAGAGGTTTTGTATTCTTTTTGTAGTTATGTATTTTCCTCTACAACTTTAATTCATTCTCGAGATGTAGTGTTTGCACAGAACTGTAATTCCTATGCGATACTTGTTTACAATCCTTATAACACTATTGTGGGCATCTATGAGACGACTAAGTCTAAGTGACCTAGTTGTTGTACTTGTTCCTGTAGATCGGGTGTGGGGAACCTAACTGTAATTGCTGATATTTTTATCACTCTGTGTCCTTTTTTCATTTGTGAGAAGTGAGAAGTGGTAGCTTCTACTCCCCCGTAGCGCCTATTGGTTTTCCTTTCATGGTTGTCCTTTCTGCTACGAGACTTACTATCTCCAACCGTTGTTGTAATTCAATTAACTTATGTAGTATCTTCTTTTCGATTTCTTCCTATTGTTGGGTCATTTGATAAACTACCTCCTCGGTGGAATCCTTTACTTGATACCATATTCTATCCATGTTGACATCGATCATTTAATACACAAATAGCTCCTTATTTTCTTTTTCCTTCTTGCGTGCACCTCCTGTTGGACCCTTTTCCTTATCCTTTCTTTTGTTTTCTATCTCATGTGTTATTTGTTATGTTGGTTTTGTCACTGGTGTAGTCTCCAGTGCATATCCTATGCCATTGACTTGACCATGTTCCTGATCATCACCTGTATTGTTGCATGGTTTTGCCTCTTCATTACCAGGTTGCGATGTCTTAGTGTCACTTGCAGGGATCTTCCAATTTGGGTCCCAATACTGCATGATTAACTGGATATCTTCATTACTGGCTTTGTATTTCATCTGGACCCACTCATATCTTAGGTCCTTCTTTGTCTAGACATATATGTGATGCCATTCTACTTGAAACTACGCGATTGTTGTGTATTCTTCCACTAATTGTGAATGCAATGTCGAATCCTTTCATCATAGAGAAAAAAATCCATGTTATTGTTTTTTTTGTGTTGTTTGTTTGTTGTATATCAAAAGTTCTGGTATTTTGTTTCTAAGCATGGATTCCCTCTTAGGCCAAAAAATTGTACATCCTCCAACTCTTCCCATGCTATGAGTGTTAGAAAAATTAGAAGCCATGGATAATGGAACCCCATACCTTTATCTTATCCGTCAACATAGTCAATAAGAAACTAGTTTAATAGGAAGGGCACCCAACTCATTAAAGTCCCTTCCACATAATTTTATGTCGCTGCTAACACCCCTGCCAGCACTTGTTCCTTCCTTCATTTCTTTAGCAGTTTGCATGCTAATGATTGTATCGCAAATACGATATTTGGGTCGCATATGACTGGCACGTATAGGCCACGTACCCCTCTAATTGTGTGAATTTTTTGTTTCATGGCCTCTAAAAATCCCTTGTCTACCTTTCTGTTGAAAAACATCGAAGTGGGGTCTTCCCCCTATGTTGGTAAACCTCTGATTCTTACAACTAAGTATTTTTATATCAATATTGTCCTATCGAGCCATAGATATACTCCATGCACGCAAGATAGGAGAAACTGAACACATGCATTTACTTCATTTCTCCATCCGAAGTGTGGGATGTCAAACAGATTGAGCAAGCCTGCTCAATCCAATCCTCTGGCCCATACTTGAGGCATAGGTACACTATGGTTTGTGGCTAGGTCTACTTTCAGCTCCAAATACTAGGGGGAACCAGTTTGGGGAACTTCTCAATGTATCTAATGTCATGGTATGCATATTTGAGTTGTGGAACCTTCCCCAACATATCTTTGTCAATGATGACCCCTTCTGGTATGTCGAGTGTCAACAATGTATGGGTAACTTTCTTTGACATTGTCACTAGTGGGGCCTCGTCTTTTCTTTAAGGAATGTAATCTCGGGGGAACCTTGGTTCCAAGGATTATTCTTCTCCTGGAATCTCCTTAACCTCCAATACCTCTAGTTCTAGTGGTGCTACCTTTTTGCAGGTCTTCTTCTATATGGCAATGAGTGCTTTCTGTGGGGAAATTGTTGTAAAAACAAAACATGTAACTCTTGATAACTACTTCGGATGTGAGTTATCTCTAGTTCACTCTTGTTCTCTCTCACTTGCATGTAGCTCATAGTAATATTGATTCCCTCTTGGATACCCTCAACTAATTGTGTGCCTCCTTCCCAACTATGCATGTCTCGTCATGCTAAGTAACTACCTTGTTCAATATGCCAACAAGGTTGATGAATGGTTAAATAAATGTGCCTTGATTACCAAATCTGTCATGTGATTTTTTCCTCGTATTGCCAATATGTCGATATTTCTGGAGGCTTTTACCATTTAAAATTATATGGTGTCTTTATGACCTATCATTACCACTTTATAGTTGTTGTTTCCTTGCTTTAATTCCCTTTAATAGTCTTGTCAGTACCATACTACACAATTCTTCTTGCTTATGTGGTTGGTTCTTCACGGTCTTTCGCTTCTGTGTATTAATATCTTAATTGGAGCAGTTTCATCCCAATAGCATGATAATCATTCCTTTCGCACAAGTTCTTATGTATTTGTACTATATAATCTATTTATTTTTTCTATATCTACTTTTTATTCGTTTTTCTTCCTTTTTCAAAATTTTATATGTTTTTATTTGTTTTACCTTTCTACTATAGTACATTTACTATGATACATGTGTTCTAGCACATCCCATATTATTGCACAGACTGTCAGTTGTCTCTATAGAGTTTCAAGCGACTTCTATTCACCATTCCACCAAGGACTTCTCCATTGAAAGTTTCTAACTGCGCAACAACTGCCTCTGTCACATGTTGAATCACATATGATCCTAACCAATGCATTTGAAACTTACGTGGATGATGCATGAACTTACTGTCATAGATTTGTGACAAGTATCATATTTGAAACTTTTTATGTTTAATGTGCCTATCATTCCATGCCTTCTCCCTTGCCTTTTGAACTTTCTAATGGAAACCTGTGACAAATCGATCTTTCTCAAGTTGTACCAACTGTGACAACCTCTCCTCTATTGTGTGCAAGTCCAAAATATTAGCGATCGCTGCAATGTGTAGGATAGGTAAAATGAACTCCATTGGCATCATTGGTTCTTGCCCATAGACCAACCTAAAAGGTGTCTTCCCTGTAAAAGTTTTACTTGTAGTCTTGTAAGCCAATAAAACTGTAGGAACTCTTAAGTCCCAATCATCTCTCCTACATTGCAGATCTTTGTCAAAGCATTCTCTAGTGTTTTTCTGAAATCTTCCACTGTTCCATTGTCCTGATAATGATATGGGGTACTCTTCTAATGATGAATTTGAAACTCCTCATTCAATGTTGTAGTTGTCTTATTTAGGAAGTGTGTTCCTTGATCATTGATTAATATGTGTGAATGTCCAAATCGTGTGACTACATTCTCCAATAGAAATGACACATCAGTCTCTTTAGTGCAATCTAAAACTGGTGTTGCTTCTACCCATCTTGTTAAGTACTCCATCACAGTGATTATGTGCCTTTCCCCTGATCTTCTTGTTTGTGGGTTAATTGGCCCCACAAAGTCTATGGCCCATTTATCAAATGCTTGCAAGGTAACCTATGGATTTAAAGGAATTTCATCCCTCCTAGATGGCTTTCCCACTCTTTGACATTTTCCCCGTGTGGAATTTGTAACTACTATTGAAGTAGCATGGACAAAAACAATAGGTACATTAATGCTCAAATCCTTCTTATTGCATCACAAAAAAAATGGGTGAATGTGAATATAGTAGGAATCACCAAGATGATGAGTCTTGTAGGAAACCTCGGCATGATGGGAGTGCAAATAATGGGGCCAACAAACCAATGCCGCATGATATTTTAAGGAAATCCAAGTGATTTAAAAAATCTCTTCCAAGTGTCCCCATAGATTGTCTTTCATGGTGTCGATTGACTTAGGTCAGCTTGTTACATGGAACAATTAAGAGCTTCCAAGTGGCCACATAGACAAGCCACAATTAGGGCCCACCAAATGATTTAGAGTCTCCCGTGTGGCACAATAAAGGCCAACCAAGTGGACCCATAGAGAGCCACCACCTCAAGTGGGCTATAATATAAGATAAGATAATTTTATTAATGTTCGACTAATGACCAAAAAAGTAGGTTAAAGGGACTGTTGAGTATAATGTTTTCAATAGAATGTCGGAGTACCTAAAGGTCTCTTATAAAAGGAAAAATGTAGAAATTAATGTGCAATAAGGTAGATACTGAGATCATCTTTAAGGCGTGAAGAACCCTTGACCCAGAGCTCATAGACCTACTATGATGATGAAATGTACTATAGATAAAGATCTAAGGACAAGAGGAGCCATAAGAAGAAGAAGAAAGGAAGAAAGGAAAAGAAAAGTATCCATATGGCACCATAAGTCCCTATCAAGTATCCTCTATATCTATGATCTTAAAACTTCTATCGTTGAAAGGAGTGCTTTGGGGAAAAATCCCCCTAGTCAGGTCTAATGGCTAGGTAGAGCGATGACTCCTTAAAAGATAGAAACTAACCTATTCTTACCCAATCTCACAAACCCTAATGATTTATTTTAAATAAGGGAAACATGAAAAATATCAAGAATGACACCTTGAATCCTTTCATTCCTAGTAGATCCCCTTTGTCTGCTATTTTCTCCTCGATTGCATGTCTCCTCCCAAAGATGACCTGAAAAAACTCAGAAAACAATCTACAAAAACATATATGCAATCATTATTAACATAAACATGTACTAATTCTCATGAAATAAGCTATAAACATTAAAAATTATTCACAATAACATAGACAGATGAATTGGGAAAGAAAACCTCTCTTTTATTGATAACATATAAGGAATATTACAACCAGAATCTTTAATGTCGACACCACTCTACGAAACTCTCTTGGGTTCCTCTAATAAGACTCCAAGTGCATTAATACCACAATCACTAGAAAATAACCACAATCAACATGCAAAACTAAGGGATTTGATGGATTTCATAAAGAGGATGAGAGAATGAGATTGTTGAGGATGGATACTTAGAACTGGATGCATAAGCTCAAAGACAAAGAAGGAGAAATTTGGGCATAGTTTCTTTGCTTATTCAAAAGTATATCAAATTACCTCCCTTAGGGACCTTTTTATATGGACATTATATGGTTATTCAATTGTGAGGGTGCATTGAAACAGTCTCAAGTGAATAGAATCATCATTAAGAGAATTGGATGAGCACCAAAGATGAAAAGTAGTAACATGATCACTCGGATCCTCATCGGTATTTCCCTCAAATTTCAGAATGTCTAAAGGAATATTGGTGGGGACAGGGAGCCATGAAGGATTTTGATGCACTAGGCCATTCATTATTCTCGACAAATCATGAAGATTAAGTGTGGCCAGAAAAGGGAGTCAGGGTTGCGGCATCTAAGCCCATGTTGTAAACATTTGTTGTGAGGAATTGCATACCATCCATGGTTCTGGTATACACCACGACCTTGTCTGGTAGGGTAATACCCTCCTCCAAACTGATTCATAAGAGGTTGTTTGGGCGACATACCTGTAGGGACAACATAATGAGGTTTATAAACATTTCCCCCAGCTAGAGTGGCTCAGGGCTAGGGGTTTCCCATAGTATGAAATTGACTCCCTCAGGGTGAAAATCTGGAGGATATATGTGGATTCATCATAACAAATGTGTTCTTTGAAATCGACGTGGAGGAGGAAGATGGAAATGATGGAATATAAGAGGTGTCTTATCTTCTTGGTTGAGTATTCCATACAAGAGCATTAAGACTAGGATTAGACCCTAAATAAAAAGGAGGTTGACCCCCAACCATAGGATTCATTCAGGGAATTTGAATTCCACCAAACAAGGGAGGAGTATGAGGAGGGGCCATGCCCCCAGGTCCAAAACTAGGATTTTTATTAGTCGCTGGAATGGAGGATGAAATTTGTGATGTCATATTTGGCATACCAAAAGAGAAATGGTTAGAGACCGAATGTATGGACTAAGAATTCTATCCAGGCATACCAAAAAGAGACCCGAAAGGGTTCATTACTATGGGTTGGGTAGAAATCACAGGCTAGATAGGAGTAAGGATGGGAACTTATGGCACTACAACTATGGTGGCTGAAGGAGTCAAAGGAACCCCATTAAGTACAGTAGGTATAGGAGTTGAGGGACTCCCTGTGTCGTTTGGACTCAAATCAGTACTCATAATTGTATAATCACAAGTCTGGTAGGTGGAGATATGTGTACCATGCTTAGTAACTTTACGCCTTTTAGAAGGAAAAGACTCAAGATGCGGTGGTAATTTTAACAAATGGTGAGACCTGTGAGGAATCTGGTCTAGCTCCACAGTGACTGAAGAAACGAGATATAAAACCAAATCCTGGGGCCTATTGATTAATTAGGTTGATTGTCATTGATGTCAACCCTTGAAAAAAGTCTGATAGAAAATTTTGGTAGCCCCAACAATGTGATTAAGCGACCTCAGTTTGATTCATGTATAAAGGGAATGAATATCAGTGAATTTATAGATAAGACTATTCTATATTAATAGTACATGTCATAACATTTTCGGTGATATGTAGAACATCACATAACTCCTCACGGTTAGACAGTTATGGCCATGTGAAGTTGGAGAACCCTCATGAGTTATATAGAAGCCTCTAGAAGGTCAAAGAAGTCAAATTATTCTAGAATCCCCTACAAGAAGTTGACTAGTCAAAGTGGTTAGTCATGGGTTAAGTGGTTGCAACAAGAAAACAATTAAAAATAAATTAGTTGCAACTAGAATTGGAGAGTTTAATATTTGTGGATAAAGTGGTTAAGTGGACAAAGTTGTTAAGTGGACAAAGTGGCTAAGTGGACAAAGTTGGTTAAGTGGAAAAAGTGGTTAAGTGGAAAAAGTGGCTAAGTGACAAAGTTGGTTAAGTGGACAAAGTGGTTAAGTGGACAAAGTAGCTAAGTGGAAAAAGTAGTTAAGTGGACAAAGTGGTTAAGTGGATACTTCTAGAGGAAGCTACCTGGAGAGTATAAATAAGAGAACAAGGGTCTCCCATTTGTATCAATTGAGCATACTGAATATATACAAGTGAATGAGGTAACCAAAGAGATATAAGATAGATTTTAGAGGGAAGGTGAAGTAAATAAGCCCAAAATTCAAGGGAGGATAAAGTCTTTTGATGATGCTTTCTAAGGTATGTTATTTACAGGTCATGTCACCATTTTAACAATAACGTATTTTATATAATGATTCAGATAGAGAAATCTAGAGGTTGTTGAGAAAACATATCCAAGTAAATGTTATAAATTGTTTAGCTTGTGGGTCGTTTTATTTTGGGAGTTACACTCCATGGAAAATAGGGTTTGTGGCTAGTCCTAAAACTAGTCTAAAACAGTTGTTTCAAGTAAAAATGCCATAACTTCTTCATAACCGATCCAAATTCAGTAAGAACAAATGTATCGGTTAGAAAATATTCTGTAGTATGGTGTGTACCATTTTCAGATCTATGCAAAAAAATATTCCATGCAGGGAATTATCTACAAGTTCTCTCTCTAAAATAAGTCATAATTAAGCAAGGTATGTCATTTTTGTTCTAAATCCTTTTCTGGGAGGTTCCAAGCAGTGAAACCTGGATGAATTGCAGACAAGACACTGAAGAAAATTGTGTACTATATTCATATCTTTGTTCATTACAGGTACATATTTATGATTATTGAAAGTTAGGGTTGTTGACTAATCCAAAATTAGTCATGTGAGACTAAAGTAAAGTTTGATGAAAATGATAGTCTCTTGTTGTTAAAGTAAATGAAGGTTTGCAGGTATGTGACCATATACACTAGGTTTGTTACAGAGTTACAAATCAGTTTTGGATTATGAAATTGATGAGGGAGTTTGATTGAGGTATGTTGTTGAAGTTGTTGGTACAGATAGAGGTCGTATAAGAGTGAGGTTCTAGCACATGGTTTTAGGTATAGACTTGTGGTATAGTGTTTGATGTCGGATCATGTTGTCATTGATGCCAATGGTCTGATTAATTGATTTCATTGATTGATGTCAAGTGATTGTTTGATTGATTGATGTCAAATGTAATATGTATTGTCCTAGATGAAGATGGATCAATGAGTTGTCATTGATATGATGAAGATGGATCAATGTGTTTTCATTGATATGATGAAGATGGATTAATGAGTTTTCATTGATACATGATGCATAATTAATGTATATGATGCAGTGGTGGATTGATGCAAAAGATGAATCATTATAGTCTTATCATGGTTGATAAAGTGTACAAATGGATGAACTGCAAAGCGGTCCCCTTATGGTGAAAGCCCTCACGGGAATATGCTTTGTGGATTGAGGTATCCTAGAAGAATGGTTGGAGGACCCATGCTTGTATGTGGAATAATGAGATGAATATTAATGAAGTTTCTTGTGAAACTATCCTAGACGGATAGTGATTTTTATGCCATTTTCGGTGGTATGTGGAATGTCACATAACTCCTCACGGTTTGAGAGTTATGGCCTTACAAAGTTGGAGGACCCTCACATGTTGGATTGAATCCCCAAAAGGTCAAATAAGTCAAAGTGTTTGAAAATAAGAAATCATTATTTAAATGATAAAGTAAAGTGAAAAATTCAAAGTGAATTATTTAAATAATAAAGAGAAGTGACAAAATCAAGAAATGATAAAGTAAGGTGACAAAATCAAGAAGGAATATTTAAAGGTTAAAGTATTGGAGAACTTACTATTTATGGAGAGTGGTTAAGCCTAAAATAAGGAAAATATGTTAAGTAACCTAGAAATGGGTTAAGTGACCTAGAAATGGGTTAAGTGACCTAGAGGATGAAGTATAAATAAAAAGCTAGGATCTCTTGTGCAATATACATTTTTGGAGAGAATCCCTTGTGTGGATCAATGGAGAGCTTCTTGTGAGATAATTTTTGGTGTGGATCTCTTGATCATGATTGAAGATCTATTCTAAGAAAGAGAGCGTGAAGAGGATTTCATGGACGCATCAAAATTTCAGCAATATCGGAGATCTCGACGGAAAAAGTCTCGGAGCTTCAGAAACCCTAGTTTATGAGTTGTACGCGGGCTATAATGGGCCAGGGCAGGTACATACATGGTCTATATGAGGACAGGATGTGTACAGTGAAAAAAATCATGGAGATTTGTGTTTGAGCTGATGACTAGCTATTGAATACTGAAGCAGGTTCCAGATATGTATTCTATGGTTTTAGATCTGTCACTGAGACACTGGTATGGTTACATTATTGTCTTGATAGATAGTATTGCTTGTTGTGTTGTGAATGCTTAGGTCATTCTTGGTATGGCTACTATGATGTGATTTATGTTAGATGATGGAGTGAGCAGTACTCTTATGATTCAGCGATGACATGATTGCTATGGTATACTAGTTTTTTATACATGATTGAGATAGAATTCATATTGATTGGTTGTGGAGCATGAGTATACTATTGGAGAGCTTGGATGTGTTGTGACTGGATGTGGGTCAGTTTGGACAGTGAGAGAGAGAAGAAAATATGATTGCAGGTTGCAGAGGATCTGAGCATGTGATGAAAAGGATAAACCCTAATATCTCAAAAGGTATATGTAGGTTTTAGTACTTCTTGGGCGTGTATACACATGGGTTGTACTACTGGTAGGGCATGTACATACGCGTGCTACACTGCCGACAGGTTGCGTACCTGTTGCATATTGATATTTGTTGAGGATTGTTGCCTCATCTCATTTTGTGTTGAGGATGTAAGCTGAGTCTTGCATTATAGAGCTGGTGCTCTTGTAGAGTTGTACTCTATTCAGTTGTTGCTAAAAAACCCCAAGGATTGTAGTCTGTAATAAAAGGAAAATTGTATATACCTCTTGTGTTCTTTCTGTTCTTTGTGGTGATGACTTGTTGATGATATGTTGCTGATATATGTTCACATCTAACTGGTTAGAAATGATAACAATGGGTAATGAGTAAATATTGAATGCTAACTAATGATTTTTGTGTAAGAGGGAAGTTTTGGGAAAAATATCCCCACACCCCTTCACCCCCCCTCTAAGTGTGGTAGGTGTGTCCAACAATTGGTATCAGAGTAGGCCTTAACTACAAGACTTAACAATCTTGAAGGAGATCCATAGGCACATAAATGGATGATGTGATACCAATACTTGATGAGGAAAACTATTCTACTTGGATAATAGAGATGAGAGTGTATTTGAAGACAATGGGATCATATATTTGGAAGGCATCCATTGGTGGATCATTTCCGTTGAAGAACAAGTCAAAGTTTGCAGCTCAAAGGGAAGGAAATAAGAATGATGCATTGGCTCTTAAAACCATTCTTAGTGGACTCTCAAGCCCTATCAAAGAAAGCATGGAACAATGCAATTATGCCAAGGATCTATGGCTAAAGCTAGAGGAGACATATCAAAGCAAGAAGGAGAAGGAAGATTTTAAATACCACTCCATCAAGATTATCAAAGGTAAAGAATCTCCAAAAACTCTTGAATGCATTATTTATAAATGTGATCTTGAAAACATTTCAAATGAAGACAAAGAATCAAGTGATGATGTTAGCACAAATGAAGATCTTGAATACATTTCAAATAAAGCAAAGAATCATGTGATAATGTTGGCAAAAAGGAAGATCTTGAAGATACTTCAAATAAAGGCAAAGAATCTNGTGAAGAAGATGATCTAGAAACAGTTTGTGTAAAGTTTGATGGAAATTATCCCATGGAAAGAATAGAAGAAGATCTATTAGAACTTCAAAAAGAAGTTGAAGAGGGCTTATATAGATATAGAAGTGATCATTTTTATACACACTATAACTATATTTCAAATAACACTAAGAAGTTTCTTAGAAGAAGTCTAAGGAAGATGTTGAAGTTAAATGGAATGCTCAAGGAACAAGAGGAGAGCAATAAGACTCAATTACAAGAAAATGAAGAAGAGATCACAAGACTAAAGAATGAAAAAAAAGATATGAAGGTAGAAACTATTATTCATCTCAAGGCCCAAATTGAAGAAGCCAAAAGGGTAGAGGAACTATTGAAGGATCAAATAAATGAAAAGGAATAGTCATGTCATAAGTTAGAAGATGAAGTTGTTGACCTTAGAAAGAAGGTAGAGAAGTCAAACAAATTCTTGAATAGCTCAAGAATCTTGGATGAGATCTTGGAAAGTCAAAGATCACCGTGTGATAAATC
>JASDQU010439712.1:42722-69500 GCA_032191745.1 Picea mariana | reverse complement strand
TTCTTAAAGAAGGTTATAGGTGACAAGATCCCAGTTCAAACTATATTGCCAGAACTTGACGAGGAAGGAAAAATCACATTGGAGCCTGAATCCATCACTAAAACAAGAATTCGCCAGCTGAGGAATAGATCCATTTCAGAGTATCTCATTAAATGGAGGAAACTACCAGCTGAAGATTCCACTTTGGAAGATGAGTCTTTTATATAGAAGCATCCACAGTTACTCAAGCATTGCCGACTGTTGGTGTGTTGTTGTAGCATTGAACCCTGGGTCTACCCTTATGCCAAAAAATGGTTCCGTTGTCAGGACCTGAAAATGTGATTGCTGGGAACTGAGGAAATAGGAGCTTTGTCTGAAGATCTGAACTAGAAAAGAGAAAATATTTGTGCATAGAACTGTTTCCCTAGTATGCAGTACTACTTGACTTGTAGAGCTCTGTGAAAAAGGAAAATAGGTCAGATCTGAAGAAAAGAGGTCAGATCTAAAGAAAATAGGTCAGATATGAAGAAAAGAGGTCAAATCTGAAGAAAAGAGGATAGATCTAAAGAGAAAAGGTCATATCTGAAGAAAAGAGGTAAAATCTGGGAGCTTTGTGCCCTAATGAAAGGTGAAAGTGAGACTAAAGAGTTAATATATGTAGGCTTTGTGCTCCGTATAAGTAAGATAAGTGGAATTTTTTTGTTTCTAGAAGTATGGATCTAGGTATGATTGATAGATTTTCCCTAGCTTGAAAAATAGGGAACTGATAGATGAAAAAAGATTTTATATGAGTAGATCTGATAAGAATAGTGAAATATCTGTTATACGTATGCATAGAGAGAATGTTTGGACTAACAAATGGATGTAGGATTCTAGAAAGATTTATTTGCAAGTTAGATACTATGATCCTAGTGTGGAGTTCAGGAAAGGCTAGGGATCATTTAAAAGAAAATGAGGATTAACCCCTTTCTATAGTTGGAGAAGACCGAGACATCTGGCTAAGGAATTCTCTGGTATAAGACCTAGTTATCTTTGTTGTAAAGATATGGACCATGAAGTATTGGATTTCCCTAGAATGATTGCTAAGGTTGACAAGATGAATATGAGACAAGAATACCATGAGAAAGGTCAAGAAACTGAAACCATGGAAGAAACCCAAAAAGAATCAGAGAAAGTATTGCTACAGATGAAAGAAACCCTAAATGATCACCGACATGTCAGCTTATCAACGATATTCAAAGAAAAATAATTCATAGAAGCAAGAATAGGAGACTTCAACATTGACTGTGTTCTGGATGAAGAAACACAAGTGAATATTATGACAGAAAAAACTTGGAAAACTTTAGGAAATCCTGCTTTGACTCCTTCATTGGGAGGAATAGGAATATTCATAGGAAAGATAATAGACCTATGTGGAAATCTCACCCAAATATCTATGAGTACCAATGGAACTTTGACATAGGAAGAATTTGAAGTTGTTAAATTTATTTAGAACAATGCTCCATTTTCTATGTTACTAGGAAAACCTTGGATTGAAAGAGATCAGGCCAGAAGGAAGGAAGAAGAAGTCTTAGAATAGAAGAAGCAAGAGTTGAAAGATTTCATGACTAGGAGGTTCACACACTTGATCGAAGAACAGGAGAACCGAGCGAAGCTATTTAAAACCAAAAACTTGGATGCCGAAGTGGGAAGAACACTAGAATTCCACAGAAGACTGAAGTACCTATTCCATATACAGATGAAGTATTACCAATGATTTCTAGGAAAGAATCTCAACAACACAAATTTAGTATGCCAAGAGGAGATAAGAATTAGAATGGAAAAAGGAATACCGAGATGAAACTCACTAGAAAAAAGGATGGAAAGCTAAGTAAGAAGAGAGCTGAGATCGAAAAGTTACAGAAGGTTCCAGAGGTAACTTCACAAAAGGAAAATTTGAAAAATTGGAACATCACCGGGATATTCGAACAATGTCACATGGCACCTTTCCATGGCGAAGAAATACATCCATTGGGAACAATATAACCGTTCGACCGACAACCCGAACAAGTAGAAAGGCAACTAGAGTTGGGAGATGAGCCAACCCAACTCCGCCAACTAGCTGATGTGGTCGAAGCTTGCCTTCGTTGCACACAAGAAGAAACAAAACAAGCCACCCAGGCCTTGAAGAAAGTGCAAGGTGTAATCGTAGAACAATGCATAGTTGCAGAATAGGAGAAGGTTGCTCTCTAGGCCAAGTTTGAACAAGAGAAAACACATATGCAACAAGAAAAAGAACAGTTGCTCACAGAGCAACTTGAAGTGAAAGAAGAAGTCAACAGAGCACTCTTCTCTATGACATGATTAGAACCAAGGGAAGAAGGCCAAGTCATGCATCAAGTAGAATAGCTCACATAAGATATCCAATAGCTACAATAGAGAATAACATATTTAGAGCTCTGCATAGTGCCTGACACCCCGTAGGACGTAAGGGATCAAAGAGAAGTGACTTCCCGGAGCGCATTTGAAAGAATAAAATTCCTTGCCATGGAATGCAAGCAACTGAGTGATCATAGTGCCTAGATGTATGAGAAACTCACTCAGAATCCAGAATTGAAGGAACTAGAGTCACAGCTCCAGGAAGCAAAGAAATAAGAAGAGACAATACATGCGCAGTTGAAGCCCTTGTCAGCTTTGGAAAGAATGAAGCGGTCCTAGGAGCAATGCATTGCACAACATCAGGTCCACACCATTCAGAGCAGATTTATGGGAGTAACTCAGAGGCTCCAACCTGTATAGGATGAGGATTTCCAATTATTCACAGATATCGAAGGCTGAGGAGAAGAACTGGAGCAAGTCGTCATTGTGGCAGAACAACGCCTAGAGGGACCTGTCAACGAAGCAGTCATCCAAGAGTTCACTGAACAGGAGGCCATTGCACAACAACAATTCAAAGAATATCGAGTCAATATCGAGGCTTTTGAAGCATAACTAACTAGATCAGAGTGACTCGGGATGAGTCACAGGTGAGTGTTGGGGGCCTATTGGCCCTTGACCAAGTTTTGAGGATTCTTGGTCATGTTTGACCTATTTTTGGGACTTCAACAAGCTGTCGAAGGTGGAGCGTAAGATGAAGTAGAGATCTGGGATCTCAGACCCTTTTTAGGGATTTTTGGGTTTTGGGCTTATGTAATGGGTATGGGGATGTCGGCCCATGGGTTTACAAATGTTTAGGCCCGACTTTGTAATATATATAGAAGACTAGGCGATGTAATGAGGAGTAAGATGTAAGTGGTAAGAGGTGCTAAGTGTTGGTATTCGATCTATGTGATCAAGAGTTGTAAGTTCTTTGTGCATACTGTGTGAGGCTTGCAAGGCTAAGTGCAAGTAACTGTAAGATACTGTGTGAGGGTTTAGTGCTATACCCTAGCTTGAAGAAGGAGGATCTAGTGGAGTGCGTGCAGATATCTTGTCTTCTGCGGAGTATGATTTGGATTCTATGTGCCTGTAATGAGATGGACCAAAGATAATAAAGAAGATAAGAGTTGGTGGATGTATCCCCAGGGTGGGGGTGAACCACGCACATGTTGTGTTGCTATGCTTTGTGTGATGTATTGATGTGTTTACTTGCTTAGTGCTTTAATATAACTAAATTATAGATAGATCTGTTGATTCTTTTTTCTTAATGATGTGAATGGATGTTAGATCTAACTTATGTACATATTATTAGTTCTTAAATATCTTAGCTCTGGAGGAATGTTGTGATTGTAGTTTAGGGTTTATCTGCACTGAGATTAGGATTTAACTGTGCTGTAACCAAGAAGTCGATATTGATGAATGATAACTTCTAAGTGCTCTGTTAAGTGTTAAAATCATAGATCTGTGTCCCAGCTAATGTTGCAAACATCTGAGTCCTGCAACCACCCCTACCTCTACCTTGGGTGAGACTTCATCTGCTTCATAGGTGTTGCCAAAAGGGTCGGTAGTTAGGGTTTTGTTGGTGTTTTGTTGTAGTGTTGAACCCTGGGTCTGCCCCTGTGCCAACAAGGGCCCTTATAACTAATTTTGATACCTCCAATATTTTGAAGAGAGTCTCATGGCTCTCTTGGGTGAGGCATACCTACTCTAGTGAGGGAGGCCCCTTTTCATATACTATATCATGTTTGTGTGCATTTGGCCTTTTTGTTTATTTTGGTGTTCTCTTTGATTGTTAGTTGGCCCTAGAATTTGGTTTTATATTTTGAGTCTTGAGTCATCATGGAACTAGACCAGATTCCTCGTAGGTATCGCCGTCTGTTAAAATTACTACCGCATATTGAGTCTTTTACTTCTAAAGGGTGTAAAGTTACTAAACGTGGTACAAATATCTCCACCTACCAGACTTGTGATTATACAATTATGAGTATTGAGTTGATTGAAAATGACACAGGGAGTCCCTCGACTCCTATACCTACTATAGTTAATGGGGTTCCTTCGATTCCTTCAGCCATGACAATTGTAGTGCTAGAGGTTTCCATCCTTACTCCTATCTAGCCTATGGTTGCTACCCAAGCCATAGTAACGAACCCTTTTGGGTCTCTTTTTGGTACGCCTAGATACAATTATCATTCCATACATTTAGTATCTAACCCTTTCTATTTTTGTATGCCAAATATGACATCACAACTTTCATCCTCCATTCCAACAACTAATGCAAATCCTATGTTTAGAACTGGGGGCATGGCCCCCTCACATACTCCTCTCTTTTTTGGTGGAAGTAAAATTCCCTAAATGAATCCTATGCTTGGGCATCAACCTCTTTATTATTCCAAGTCTAATCCTAGTCTCAATGCTCCTGGATGGGGTACTCAATCAGGAGGACAAGACACCTCCTATATTCCATCTTTTCCCCGTTCCTCCTCCACACTAATTCCAATGAGCACATTTTTTTATGATGAATCCACCTCTATCCTCCATATTTTCACTTGGAGGGAGTCAATTTCATACTATGGGAAACACCCAGCCTAGATTCAATCCAATTGGGGGAAATGTTTATAACCGTCATTATGTTGTACCTATAGGTATGGTGCCCAGAAAACCTCTTATGCATCATTTTGGAGGAGGATATTACCTTACCAGAAAAGGCCATGGTGTATACCAAAACCCTGGATGGTCTGCAATCACTCAACACCAATGTTTCCTGGGAGCATGGGCTCAAATGTCATAACCCCGACTCCCTTTTCTGGCAACACTTAATCTTCCATATTTTTCAAGATTAATGAATGACCTGGTGCATCACGATCCGTCATGGCCCCCCATCCCCACCAATCTTCCTTCGGACATTCTGAAATTTGAGGGAAAGACTGGTGAGGATTCGAGTGATCATGTTACTACTATTCATCTTTGGTGCTCATCCAATTCTCTTAATGATGATTCTATTCATTTGAGACTGTTTCAACACACTCTCATGGGGTTTGTAGTGAAATGGTATATTGTGTTACCAGGGGGAACATGCATAAATTTTAATCATACGATTTTGGTCTTTCTCAACCACTTCCAGTTGTCGATTCCTTACGATGTTGGCATAGAAATGTTGGTGGCCCTCTCTCAAGATAAGGCCATGCATATCTCAAACCATATCCAAGAGTGGCATATATAAAAGAGGTTAATTAAATCCTACATTCCTCCAGAGTTCCTGTTAGAGTGGTTCCTTAAGTCCTTATTGCCTTAGAATTTGAAGGATGTTTCTACATCCGGAGTAACATCTAAGGAATAAGATATTTTCAAAGCCCAACAATTGGACCTCATATATGATCAATCTAGGATGTTATATGAAATTCTTCCCGATGCGCTGTAGTCAAATTATGACCCTAGACAAAATCTTGGGCCTCATGCCGATGGCATCATACGCTATGCAAATGATAAGTCTATAGACTTAGTGGTGAACTAGTTGAAGGATTTGTCTCTAATCCAGTCTGTAGTAGGACAAGATTCGTGTTCATCCTCCACTCCCACTTAGTCGGTGGATGTGCATTCTGTACAGTCGTTGACCAACCCAAATGGTAACCAACAATGAGTAGGGAATATAAAGAAAGGATGAGGTAATAATCATAAGGGTGGAATAAATAATAACAATTCTAAGAATAACACTAACAAATATAGATTGAATAATAATGTTGGTGAGGGAAAGAAAGAAAAAGAAAAGGTGAAGTTTCCTTGTAAACTTTGTAAATTTGATCACCTTACCCACCTATTCCCCGAACTTGAGGAAGCCTAGAGGCTCTTATATTAACTTCCTGTTTTGTTGACCAATCCATTCCCCCACAATCAACACATGGCTTCAGGGTCCTCCAACACTATAAATGTGTCAAGCAGTAGTAAAAACCCTCCAATGCATGAAGGTGAGAATCTATGTGTTAATATGGTCAATTTTGAGGTTGATGTAGCCACTTGATCTCATGATTACAGTTCTTCATAAAATTTTATAGGTCTAGAGTCTCCCCCTCCTCTAGAAACACCTTTGCAAATCAAAAATCTAGAGTCTCCACCTCATATTCTGAAAGGAGTAGTAAAATGCTCTACCCACAATCCTAATGTTAGAGTTGCGTAGAACTATTCAATTGTTGAAGATCTGGGTCAAACCCCATGTGTGATGTCATCTTTGGAGGTGCTCCAGATGTGTCCTTCATTGAGGAATACCTTTTTATTTGTGTTAGGATCTCTAGACCCATGTGGCTCGAAGGTTATTAAGTTTGATGTCATGGATGTTAAGCCTCGCTTTCCTTACCATGTGGCCTTTCAAATCCATGCGTACATGAAATATACCATCAAACACACTGTAATTGATGAAGGTGTTGCAATGTGTGTGATGTCCTTAACATGTTGGAAATCCATTGGCTCTCTGACTCTTTTTCAATCTATGACTATGTTGACTACATTTCATGGTCATTCATTTTGACCCCACGTAATTCTTCCTTCTTTTCCCATCCAGTTAGGTGGAAAGACAATGGAGGTTCATGTTGAGGTGGTTGGTGCACCCCTTGACTATAATTTATCACTAGGGGGTAATTGGACTTATGCCATGACCACAGTCCCGTCATCTATTTTCCGCACTTTGTGTTTTCATCATGAAGGGAAAATAGTGACGATTGATCAATTTTACTTTGCACATGCTATTCCTAATGCATAAGATGGACCTTCGATCCTAGTGATTGACAATTCTCAGTCGACAACTCAGGATATTGTTGTCGAAATGTATTCCTCTCTCATGGGTACCTTTAATTTCATGGCACCAATTCATCACATTTATGCCATTTCCAGTGAGTCTTTGCCATCAATGAGGTCTGTTCCTTCTCATACTTCATATTTTAATGACCCTTCGACCCTACCTTCCCTGACTATGTCTTATGAAGGTCAGTCACATATTGGGATGGAAATGTCACTGTCAACAACAAAGGTTGCATATCAATTTGTTCTTAACTCTACTGCTAACTCAGATCCTTGATCCTCATGGAAGGACAAGGGGGATCCCATTCTAGAGCCCGTATGGGCCACCCAATTATCTTTTTTAGATGATCACCTCAATGATACTTTACCTTTGAATGAATCCATCTTAGAGTCCATGAATGGTCTCGATAGGCCTTGAGACGATATGAATCATCACTCCTATTTCCTCCCAAAACTTGTTAGGATTGAACATGATGAATTTAGATCTACCTTGAGTGAGATGGTTGGTCACGCAGTGGTTCCCCTAGATATGCATGGTATTTATGTTGAAGGAAACATGGAGAATATTTCTCCTACCGTCACGATCGAAATCTCTCAAGTTCCTAGAAAAATTTAGAACTTATATTTGTTCTTAACTCTACTGCTAACTCAGATCCTTGATCCTCATGGAAGGACAAGGAGGATCCCATTCTAGAGCCCGTATGGGCCCTCCAATTATATTTTTTATATGATCGACAAAGGTTGCATATCAATTTGTTCTTAACTCTATTATTGACTCATATCCTTGATCCTCATGGAAAGACAAGGAGGATCTCATTCTAGAGCCTATATGGGCCACCCAATTATCTTTTTTAGATGATTGCCTCAATGATACTTTACCTTCGAATGAATCCATCTTAGAGGCCATGAATGGTCTCGATAGGCCTTGGGACAATATGCATCATCACTCCTATTTCCTCCCAGAACTTGTTAGGATTAAACATGATGAATTCATATCTACCTTGAGTGAGATGGTTGGTCATGCTGTGGTTCCACTAGATATGCATGGTATTTATGTTGAAGGAAACATGGCAAATATTTCTCCTACTGTCATGATAAAAAAATCTCGAGTTCCTAGAAAATTTAGAACGTATATATCGGTGTAGATTGTCTTCCTGAAGAAATTGAGATCTACATTGATCTCTTCAAAGAATTTCATGACGTATTCTCTTGGTTGTATGAAGAAATTCCAGGGATTGACCCTAGCATTTTCAAACACGATATCAATACTTATCTAGATGCTAGACCTGTTTGAAAATGTCTTAGAGTTGTTAATCCTAGGAAGGTCCCTACTATTAAGGCAGAGGTAGAGAAGCTACTTAATGATGGTTTCATCTATCCAGTTCCTTTGACTGAATGGGTATCCAAACCCGTTCCCCTGAATAAGAAACAAGGAACCATCTGCATATGTATGGATTTTCTAGACCTGGACAAGGCTTGTTCTAAAGAAAACTTCTCGACTCCTTTCATTGACCATATTCTCAATGAGTGTGTGGGAAGATAATTTTTTTATTTTATGTATGAATTTTCAAGATATAATCAAATTCAAATCAAACCCAAGGATCAACACAAGATGGAGTTTATTTGTCCTTGGAGTAATGTTTCATACCAAAAAATTCCTTTCGGCCTTAAAAACATTGGAGCAACCTTTCAATGAACCATGACCTTTTCTTTTCACAATCTGAATCATATTGTCAAAGATTACCTCGATGATCTCGTTGCTCACTCTCATAAGAGAGTGGATCATTGCACTCACCTTCGACTAGTATTTGAGAGATGTCATTATTATCGCATATGTTTGAACCCTCACAAGTGCATATTTTGTGTTAGGTCCATCCATATCTTAGGATTCTTTGTATTTGAGCATGGGATCATGGTGGATCCTATGAAGGTTGAGGCAATACTTCAATTTCCTCCCCCGCACAATATTCAACAACTTTAGGGTTTACATGGGAAGGATAACTTCTTGCGTCGATTCATAGTGAACTATGCCAATTTAACTAAGGGTTCCATCATCTTTTGAAGAAGCATACTCCATTTATATGGGATGAGCGAGCCCAGAAATCCTTCAATTCTCTTAAGAAAACCTTAGAATCGATGCCTTTGCTAAAGCCTCCAGAATATAGTAGAGACTATTTGCTTTATATTGTTGCGTTTGAAGGGATGGTTGGTATGGTTCTAGTTCAGGCAGACGATGAGCTCCATGAGCACATTGTCTACTATCTTAGTTGAAATTTAGATGGTCCTGAACTTAAGTACTCTCACACCGAGAAACTATCCTTGGCCATCATACATGCAGTTAAGAGATTATGACATTATATATTGCTCTGCAAAACTACCGGATTTGTAGATATCAATCCATTTCAATACGTCCTTACTAGGCGTATCATAGGGGGGAAATACAAGAAGTGTATTGTTATTTTGCAAGAATTTGGCCTCGATTTTGCTTCGACGAAGTCTAAGAAATCACTAGTTTTTCCAAGTTGATATCAGAATTACCTCGAATGGATGAGGACATTATTCATAATTATTTGTTCATGGATGAACATGTCTTCCTTATCTCATCCTCCAACCCCTAGTATGGAGACATTCTAGTTTATCTTCAAACCTTGAATTTATCCCAACATCTCTTAAGAGATGATTGATGATGTATACATCATCAAGCTAAAAACTACCTTATCATCGATGACACTTTGTATCGTCAAGGAGTAGATAATAGTTTTTGTCATTGCTTGAATCATAAGGAAGCTGAGCCATTTCTTAATGAATTTTATAGTGGGTCTTGTGGTGTTCATCTATCTGGGCTTGCAACAACCCGAAAACATTTGCGATTTGTTTATTTTTGGCCATCAATTTTTAAAGATTGTATCAGTCCCCTTTTCACCCAGTCATCACTGTCAGTCCCTTCACCAAGTGAGGAGTGGATTTTATGGACTATAACCCATATTTGACTAGGGGGAATCAACATACTATCATGGCAGTGGATTACTTCACTAAATCAGTAGAGGCCATTCTTACCATTAAATCCGATGGTAAGACTGCAACATTCTTCGTATTCAACCAAATTATATCCTGGATAAGAATCCCAAAGGATAGTCACTGATCATGGCAGTCAATTTTAGAATTAAATGATGAAGGAGTTAGCATCAAAACTGGGGTTTAAACATGTTCATTCTTCCCCTTATTATCCCCAAGAAAATGGACAAGTAGAGGCTATGAATAAATCTCTCAAGACCATCTTGCAAAAAACTATTAGTCAGAGTAAATATGACTGACATCTAATGCTTTACCCTGCTCTTTGGGCATATCAAAACTTGGTTAGTACTTCCACCATTTTTTCTCCTTTTTAGTTAGTACATGGTGTGGAGTTGATCTTTCCAATTGAATGCAAAATCCCTTCCCTCAAAATGGAAATTGAGCTCCTACCTAACACATCCAATCTTGAAGAATGACTTGTGCACCTAGAGAATCTAGATGAGTAGCGTCGAGATGCCTCTACGGATATCAAAGAGAATAAATGATGTGTTAAGGTTCAATATGATAGGTTTGTCTATCCTCGGGAGTACCCTGAGGGTGACTTGGTCCTCTTGTATGACCAATCCAAAGAACCATTGGGGGCAGGCAAGTTCAACCCCATGTGGCATAGTACTTATATCATGCGACGTGTTTTAGAAAAAAGAAGCCTATGCATTGGAGGATTATAAAAAGAATATGCTGGATGATCCTAGAGATGGGCTCTACCTGAAAAGATATTACTCTTGAGCCCTCAAGCTTAGGTGTGAATATTTGTATACTAGTGTATCTTAGTGTATATATATCTTTTCCTTTGTGTCATCGGCTTTCTTATTAGGTTTTCTCTTGGTTGGAAGATGTCAATGGAGTCTTCAGTTTCCTTAGGATTCACAAATAGTACCATTCATCATACATGAAAGATGGCTTCTGCCGCTTGGGTCATTTACTCACCTGACGGTCAACTGGTGTCTTCAGGTGGTGTTTGTCTAGAGCCATCAATGAATAATGTGGTTGAGTATAGCGTCGTTATAGAACTATTATGCGATGCCATTTCACATGGTGTTCAGTCTTTGGAGGTTCATCTGGACTCCTAGTTAGTCGTATGTCATTTAAATGATAGTTACCATGTGCAAGACCCTATTCTACTCCAATGATTCCTACGAGTACGACTTTTGAGATGATAATTTGATTTTATTATTTATAATCACATACCTAGAAGTTCTAATTATATATCTGATGCATATGTTAATTATGTTTTAGATTGACATTTCTCACATAACTAAAGTAATAAAAACACATTCATCCATGTACACATTGTAACATATATAAGTAAAGTAGAGGACCAAAATTTTATATTTCATCTCTTCAAAACATATGCTGTCATAGTAAAAAATGGGGCTCACACCCTCAAAACACATATATGGATGGTAGATATATGACCATGGAATATACACCTGTGGCACTAGATGCGTATCATGATAGCACAATATGGAATTTGTGAGATGCCGAAAGACTCACACCCACACACAGGGCACACCCACCACTTTTTCATTGCATAGCCTCTGGCAGATCCTCCACCTGAACCATAGGAATCATGTGCATCAATCGAGACAGGTTCCACTGCACATTTTGTAGCTCTCTATTCACATCTCCTCCTGTGTGATCATCTCCCTCGTTCCTCCACCAATGTCATGGAAATTCGTCGGGTCATTGCAGACCTACATCTGCATGACAAAGAAATTACTAATACTTGATACCATACAAAAACAAATTGTGTTTTTTATTCTTTTTGAAAAAACACAAAAAAATGAAATATATAAAAGCTTTTCTTACCAATATCACCGTAGGCATATCCTAGTAGAAAATACATATCTAGATCCCCTCTATAGTTGATCCCCACATAAGGTTAGTCGTCTATAGATATCACCTGTCGACACCACCAAACAAAGAACTCATCATTGTAGGGGGTTGGCACCCTACCACCTCCTAACTGCCTCATCATGTTGGTCCACTGTGACAAGGATGGATCACATGGTCCATGTGTAATGATCTCTACTCTAGGTCTCAAGCCTCAAACCCACTCAAAGAAAAAACTACACAAAATGGATGCAAACCCAAAGTTTCTCTTTCTCCCTTTTTTGCAATCCATCAGCTGGCTCTTCATGTTAGCCAACAGTAAGGTACATCGGTCATAAATTGTGGGTCGTAAACACTCCATTCCATAAAACATGAGTGGCCTTAATGTCTGGTGCAATGCGTCTGACCCTAAGATCTGTGTAATAACAAGTACGATGATCTTTAAACTCAGGTTCTCGATTGCCCTCATGGGGAGTTGGTTCCCTATTTTATTTGTTCCTGCAACACTGTGGGTGGAAACGTAATCCTCTATGTTCATTCCATCTCCAACCCCCCAAGATTTGAGATTCACTACCTTTCCGCGGCAAGACAATCCTGTGATAAAATAGATGTCATCTACTTCAATCCTCAATGGTTTCCCATTGATATTGAAGGCCTCTGTCTCTAGATCCCAATAGTTTATGAGCATTTGGAGTAACCTCACTTGAGCCCTCATTCCTTTGAGAGCCCAAAATTTATAAAGGCCACATTTTTTTAAAGATAGTTGGCCCCATGCATCTCTTTACACTGCTGCATCTACATCCTGATTCTCCCTCTCTCTCCATTCAAGCACCATCCTACCAAAGGAAAGTCATTTTTTGAGTTAAATTCATTAAAAAAGTTGTTTTTGGTCTTATACACGGGCTATAATGTTAACATTCACGTGTAGGGCCACATATACGTGGGAAGTATTTTATTTTCCCATGTACATGTCTCCATATACATGACCCGATGAACTATATCTCACATACACCCTTATTTACATGTTTTGCCATCTAAAACTCAAAAAATGAGGACTAAATTCGAATTTTAAACCACTAGAAATGAAGAGGAGGGGAAGGACACGTACTTGGTCCAGATAGTTGTCAATTCCATTGATCGTAGCTCCCACAATCAACACTTGAAGATCATGGGAAAAATGGTCTAAAATGCACTATGTGGGTGAAAAACTCAAATGGTATGGTAAAATTGTTCATTTTTACTATGATTAGAACAATTTTATCTGCTTTCTATAGTTTATGCTAATTTTTGACCTAATGGACAAATAGTGCAGTGAAAGGAGTTGGTTTTGGTGGTTTTTTCCAGGGATTTTTTCAGTTTCTAGCGTCATATTACCCATTCGTAACTTCGGCAAGTATTTTCTTTTACCAACATATAGAATAGGTTATGACTCCATTTTTTATGTTTTTATTTTCCTATGACTGTGATCTGTATGCATTAGGTACAAACCCATTTATTAGTGACACAGAACCTTCTTAATACTACTAGAAGTGTCATTATTGAGTGGCAGGGGCTTACCAAACATGGGTTCCCTAGTTAGAAACTTTGTGCCATTTGGTGCCTGTTGGAGCCGCCCTTGTTTTTATCTTGCAAAAATTTTCAATTTTTGAAACTTGAAATCTAATTTGACTTTCTTTTTCCTTCCGAGATCTTAAAACTCTGAAATCTTGTCGCCTGAACAGAAATGCTTTTTCTACTTTCAAAATAGATCCATTTTCGCAAGTATGTTTGCTCTTTTGTTTTATTTCGGGGTCTCGCAAGTTGAATACTTTAATCTTTGAATTCACAAGTCATGAGTCGCGAAACTGCGAACTTGTTTTTAATTTTCGCCCAAGACATTAACTAGGGTAAAACCTTTAACCCATGATTAGACGTCGTCGAGGTTTCGCGCCTCGACATTCGTCAAACCCAAGTTTTTTTTCTTACAGCCCCGATAGTCGAGAACACAATAAATTTGTGATAACCTTGGTCAGGGATTAAAGGTAAAAAACTAACCATGGTTAAATTTGGTTTTCGGCACCTCGCCACTCGGCACTTTCTTTCATAGAGTTAAAGCTCCTAAAATCCTGACTCACGAGGTTGCGACATGATTATAGAAAGATTAATTAGTAGCCTAATCTAAGATTTTCTTCCCATAATTTGAGCCTTAATTATCGCCACATCGCGATATCGTGACTTGGCATATCATTCTCCCAAAAATCTGTCTTCGAAGTTCCGAGTAGCGATATGGCGAATAAATTAATTATATAATTAAGGATGTGCCGAATCACGATTACTGTTAATTAAGCTAAAATCGGCACTCGCTGTCTCGCGAGTTGAAGAGTCAAAATGTAAAAATGAAATTCACGATGCAGCGAACGGCGAGAAAATTATTTACGTTACTAAGATTTGAAAATTTAAAATAATGAGAAATATGTCCCGCGCATCAAGGTTTGCACATTTACCAAGGTAGCTTTTTACTCTCCATACTCTGAATGACCGTCAGAGTGCCAAACATTGATGACATTACTGAAGAATTAGGGTGAATCCACGAATAAATAAGATCATATTTACGCAATAAATTTGTTTCTAATTGCGATTTGACAGACTTATTTCGAATAGTACAGAGTTTTCAAATATATACGGGAGTTTCATTTTATATTAAACATTTTTCAAAAGTGCACAGAGCTCACCTTTCTCCGAGTGAACTAATTTCTGCATGTATACACAGGTCTATCGCAGAAGAGTGAAAACGCAAGCTTCAGCCATGACTCCAAGGAAAGCTGCAAAAGTGAATGTCAAGATTGCAGCGCAGGGCCCAGACAATGTCTCCGATACTTCACCTCGGAGTGGCAGTTCAGTACCTAGCTGGTCATTTGTTTCAGATATTCTGCAATCGGAGTTGGTGAATTATTCAGACTCCGACGACAATGATAATGAAAAGGACGACATGAACACTAAATACAAGATAGTTGTTCAGTCTGGAATGCACTGGGTTGCAACCAGACCACGGTTGCTCCCATATTATGACATGATCATATGGGCGTTGGATCATATAGACCTACCCACCAGAACTATTATAAACGACCAACGGGCCACTGTTGGGACTTTTAGACCAGAGCATATTCAAACCATGTATAAGCTCCCAACAACATCTGAATACACATATGATGCTGAATTCCTGGAGGAATTCAAAAAGAAGGAATGCACTGAATATGACAAAACCATGCTCGGTTTGATAAAAGATTGGGTTTTGCGCTCCGCAAAATTCAGGGCAAATGACCAGGGTATTTATTCAATCGCTTCGCTGGAGACACAGTATATGTATGTGGAAATGATGACATGCAGACTATTTGGAAAGGAGGATACCTCGCATTTTTACATTGTTTGGGTACCTCTCATCTTTTAGGTAGCAGAAGGTTGCTCATTTAATTGGGCAAAGATACTCTCAAACAGTTTGTTCAACAGGGTCACAGAGTATCGGGAGCAAAAGGCAGTCGGGATACCATCCTCATTTTTCATGTCTGCATACATCATGGACGCGATATGTTCCTTAACACCATTCCCTTTGATGAGTTGGGCTTGGAATCCAGCCCAAGAAAAAACTGTACATGAATATCACGACAAACTGTGGGAAAATAAAGCAAACAAATTTATTTACGAAATTTTAAACTGGGTGATGGTGCCCCTACACATCGCCATTTTTGGTCATTCGCCACCTCGTATCTCGGATAGTATTGCAGCAAATCTGAGTGGTATAGTGGACTGGTACGTAGAAGCAGAGTTTTCCTATTTCAGAGTGTTCGGAGCTACTGTTCCCCCACTTGCGCTACCACTGTTCATCCCCGACAAGCTGGTCTATCGCGAGATTGCCCGACAAATAGTGATTGGCGGAGTGAGTAAAGAGCTCAAAGCATCATCGAAGAAGGTATGGCCGTTTTTCCCCGTTCGGCTAAATTCTTATTCTTTATTGGATTTTGGGCATGCTAAAGCTGAGGCTGCAACCTTGGAAGAATTGAGTTTGGTCTCTATTGAGTATAAAAAGCATGATCCTCAGAAAATTGTAAGCAACCATTTGGAAAATTGTGGGCTGAAGAATTTTGAAAATGAGTGTTCACCCTCGGACGATATTTTCCGAAGGGGGAGGTCTTATGGGGAAGTGCTAGTTCAAATCCAATATTTATCACCCGAAGACATGGCCTCTATTTTAAAGTTTCAGGAGCATAGACGAAGATGTCTCCCTATTGTGCTGGGAGGTTTCGGTATTTCCAAGGATAAAGAGAAGGATGCTGAAAGTTCTGAGGGTCAAATTTCTAACCCTAAAAAACACTAGAAAGGGGAGCATGGGAAGAATCCAGAAGCAGAAGAAAAGACTATGGACCCACCCAAGGAACATAGTTCAGGGGTGGAAGTAAGAAACAGAGACCCGCCAGAAACCCAGAATCTAGAGATTGAGACGAAGACCTCTGATCCTCCGAAGGAGCAGGACTCAGTCATCACACCAGGAAAGGAAACAAACCAGATCGGGGAACCCATCACTTCTGTTACCCCCTTGCAGTCAACGCAAGGAAATATAGAAGAAGGATGGATTTTCGGTGAAGAACTAAGGACTATCAGAGCAGAAGAACTTCCTCCAAATGAGTTTTTCTTTGACAAAAAGAGAAAAGCAGTTGTGAAAAGGGAGTTCTACCAGGATGAAGGATCAACTGCTAAAAAATTCAAAGTGATGACCGATGGAAAGAACAAAAAGAACGATGAATTTTCCACAGAGATCGCAGGAACGCTAGGAACGTATGCATCGGTGAATCAATTCTCGGTCGGGATGTTAAAAAGTCATCTCAAAAGAAAGAATCGCCTGATCAAGACTCTCGAAGCCAGAGTAGCTTCGGCCGCAGAAAGCGCTAAGAGTCAGGCGAGTGGGGAAATAGAACTGGCCCGACTGGCTGATAAAAAGGAAATAGAAGTCCTCAAAACCAAGTTGGAACAAGCACATTCAGTGATCCGAGATGGTTGGATACAGGCGGGTCAGCAGAGGAGTATGATCACAGAGATGCAGGCTTAGTTAGAGGTCACTGAAAGTAGGGTGATCAACGTCGAGGGATTTAAATCCCGAGTGATGAATATTCGGAGTAGGATCTCTTCTGTACAAAAGAGTCTACTAGACAAAGTGGGAGTGATTCGAGAAGATTGCCTGCTGATGCATCGGATTTCTGAGCATCTGACTATCAGAGAAAGGAACGTAGAGGCTGCTCGGGTCGCTTTTCAAGAGGCAGTGATAGCTACTAACAATAGTTTTTCAGCAGGTTCTCCCGGACTCACCATCGCTGAACAAACTAGAGGTAATATTTTGTTAAAGGATTGGGAACATAATATTACTTTAAGCAAGGAACAGGCCCAAAAAGTTACCAATTCATTAGAAGAAGCCTTCAATGCTATAGGTGGTGAGCTGTTAGGGATGGAGAGTGGAGGTGACTCGGAGACGTTAAGGCAAATGAATATAGATTAGATTTCCCTCGTTCTGAAGGAGAAGAATGAGAGAGATTCGAAGGATATCTCTAAGATGGACAGGGTGGACATGGATCAAGTTGACAAACACTTAATTCAACCTAGCACACAACTCAGTGCCCTTGACATCATTGATGCACAAATGGGTGATAAACTTCCACAGTTAGCCCGAGAATGTTATTTCGCCGAGGCCAGCTGTCAAGTGGAACCTTCGCAGCTTGTATCCCAGTTTGTGGACAAATGTATCATATGCACCGAATCCATGCAAAGACAAGCACCTAGCACCTTTTAAAAATAGAGTAGGAGAGATGGAGGGATTTTGCTCCTCTCATTTGTAACTGAATTTATGAAACCGTTGAGTTTCTAAACTGATCTGCAAATTTGTATAAATAGATCACAAAAAGAAAAAGAAAGGGCTGGACCTTTTTGGTATTGATTGTAATAGAGTTTTTGCATTCGAGAAGTTAATACAAGAAAATTTGAAGATTCCCGATTCCGTCACGACTGTGTTACAAGTTTGTTTCTTTATGTTTCATGTTTCATTTCATTCCACTTTTCATAATTGATGTGTATCGCTATACTTTAGTACGACCACTACTATAGCGAAGGAATTTCGTCTTTCTGTAATTGGTTATTGTCTTTCCTCTGCACCAGCTATCAGTGGGTGTAAGACCAATTTGCATTTACAGAATTATATATTTATTTACACTATATCAATTATTTCTATACTAATTTCTTCTTCTGTGTATGTGTGAGTTTTCTATTGACAGGAACCTTACGTTATCTACAACTAAATGCTTTTCTATCACCCCACATCTTTTTACTAAAAGTAATACAGTTATGGGAAAGGGCCTTCAGTTTGCATTCCTATTTTATTCTTAAAGCAAAAATTTCTCTTTATTTTGACCAAATTGAAACAGTGTTGAAATTTCTCTTTAAATCATTTCTTACTGATATTGTTCCCCAATGATCATTTCTGCAACAACTCAACCGAATATTGAACCCGAGCTATCTAATCAAACACATATTTCTTTAAATCTTTTTAACACTATCCTTAAAACTACTAACACCCGAGAAGAACTTGAACATTCATGGGCAGCCATTGAACAAGATATTACCATTCAGGAACAGCTGGAGGCTAGACAACGAGAACGTAGAAATCCTCATTAGTTTCCTATACCGAAGGTTAGCGCAATCCTTTATCAAATCTTTAACTTATTTTCGGATGCCTTGACACTGTACTTTTAAGTCTTAAGTACAGACTCAGGAACAACAGTGCCCATGCATAAGTTATTCCATAGGACCAGGAGTCCCTTATAGTTCCAATATGACTTTTCCTTTGAACCCCATATTCTCACTCACAAGCATTCTAACCTATATCTATGAGACTCCCCCCGAGTCTTGGTTAATCTCTTTTTCGACTCTCTAAAAAAGAGAAAAGATGGCCGAGTGAAATTGTATCTTTCACACTCGTTAAATGGATTTGAAAGGACATCTATTTGGTGTAAGTTTAACCCTTTTTAGACCAAGTGGAATAATCACAAAAAAGGAACACTCTAGTCAACATTGGCTAGAAGAGTTCTCCTAGGTATTGTTTTATACTTTTTCGGGCCTAGTGGACTAAATCTACGAAAAAGGGAATTCTTTAGATTTAAGTTGTAATTGCATTCCATTATATTTCTTGTAGTATTAAGCCTATTTCTAGTTCCCACTTTCTCATTATAAGCCTCTTACCTCAGTAATTTGCATCACTATAAAAGAAGAGCCTTGTTTATATCCTTTGCATCTTGACACCCCGTACCCTAAGAGGAAACATTCCCTCGAGTGTACATTCAGTGCATGCACTTCCTTGCATTGAGCATAGCTATGTTGTATTGTTTGGAGCTAGTTTCTTACTCGCGACACTCATTTCCTCTCTTGTATCATAACATTTATTTTCCTATGAAAAAAACAAAAAAGATGGGTGGGAAAAAATATTATCTCATATTGGCAGCAGTCGTGTCACCTTTGAACAGAGCACAAATTTTTGAGTCCACTATCATCCAAAGTTTGTCTTTAGTATGACCTTACGAAGTTGATCTTGTTACTTAGAGTTTACTCCACTGATTGGTTATTCTTCCAGTCCCCATGGAGAGTTCGTTAATTCTTCTTGCATCATGAAGTTTCATCACCAAGTCTATGCTTCTTGATTTATCCATATGTCTCATGCTCTTTTTCAAAGGATGTCTATAAGCCTGTGTCGGCCATTTCTTAGAACTCTTAACTTTGCATGTCGGCCATACCCTTAGTGTGTCTCAGATTTACATGAAGTTGTAGTCCTACCATGCACCCTAGTCCTACTTTCATTGTAGTTAGGTAACCTTGAACCCAATAGTTGACATCTCCTTATTGGTCATTGACTGGGGGGGTTCCCTTGTGTCAACGAAAAGAAAAATATTCACACATTGGGATTCATGCAATGTCTTGGATTCCATTAGCCTTATAGGTGGTTTCCTCACCTTTTTCGATAGTCTTCCTTATTGGCTACTATGTAGAGGGTATTTTTGATGCACTTCTTGCATCTGGTGCATGCGAAAGATGCATAGGGTCATTGGTTTGTGAACATCTTATTCGTCCTAGTTCCTTCTAATCATCAAGCTACTTCTTTGTACCTCATATTGGCTAATGAGAGATTCCTTAATGCTCTCCTTTCAGTGGGTATCCTTCCATCGACTTCAGCTCATCTATTCTAGAAGCGAGGCATAGAGTCCTATGAGTACCTAGAGGCTTGTAGTCATTTGTGGCATGTTCTCTTGCCATCGACAATGGAGAATACATCAATGTATCTTGATTGATGTATTATTCAATTGTTCGACCTTAACACATTTATTCTCACTTGTAATAATGTACTTGGTGCCTTGATACCTACTTTTATTACCGGTAGGTTGTCTCATGTTTGTTAACAGTATACCTTAATGACCAGTAATCAAATGAAGTCTCATTATGTTTGACATCAAATCCTCTATTCACATAATGTAGACTTGCACCTTTGGTGGATACTGTAGAAGACATTCAAATTACAATAGCAACATTCCTATTATGTTGTTTTCTTTCATTGGACCAATACCTATATGACTTCAGTAATCATGGGAGATTAGATTGTACTCCATTATATAAAAATATATTCAAATTAGTTTCTTAGCTCTGATGTGTGCTGGTACAAAATATTTTCACATGTGTACTTATGTTGATTATTTTAATAGAAGTACTCTTTTCTCGTCCAATTGATATCTTGAAAATATTTAAATTATTATTCCATGGGAATATTTGTCATGAATTTTAATGGATTATGCTATTTTATATGCTAACATTATATATTATCACCATATGCTTGTGTATCTTGGTTTTTGAGGAGAAGTTTCATGTGTAAATCTTTGAGTCACATGCTCAATGATGGTCTTCATCAAACGTCTGGACGAGGTAGGCTCTTGAACTTGTCTTGTTAGAATTTGATTTATATAGCATACTTGGGATTGGGGTTGATTTCTACATGTCATTCCTTCTAGTGTGGTTTACCCCATGCCATAGAGATATTTTCCTCATAACATACCTCCATGGATTTGAATATGTTTAACTATTTGATGTAGGTTTTAACAATTTGTAATGTGTTAGAACTGTTGAATTCTTAATTGCTTGACATGTTATTATGTTGCAATAAGATATAAGAATCATTGTCCACAATGTCTTATACTCTAATCTTGTATTTATTCTAATTCACCATTTCCCACTCTTAAAACTAAATTTTTTGAAACACTTGTGCACAAATGCCTTCTGGAGATAATGTTTTTTAATATCTAGACTAATATTTTTTTAGATCCGAGAGTTTTATTAGAGAGAGACAAAAAATTACCCAATTTTGCACAATTTTCTTTGAGTGCAAGCATGGATTTAAGGCTCACCATGGGTCTTATCCCCCAGGGTGACTCAACATCATTCCATTCACATCCTGGAACATCTCGAGGGACAACAACTATAATTACTCAATCATGTTTTTCTTATGCCCTACAGGGTTTTATACATAAAAGAGATCCAATTCATCGTGTAATATTGTTGACCCAGGCTGGTTACTGGAATATGACATGTTACGGTTGGTAGGGTAAAGAAGTTGTCCATTTTCATCAAACATATTCTTGCGGTGTCTTTCTTCTAATAAGAGCTTTAGAAATTTTGGAGCTACTAGAATATATTGAACATTTGAACTCGGTCCTAAATCTTGATCCTGCAAAATTCAAGGAACAATTATTCAACTACACTTGCATACATAACATAAATCCAATGAGATAAATGAATTAACAATAAAATTTATATGTACTACAATTGACGTGAGAGAAATTGAAGGACTTCCAACAATATGGAATGAGATGGAATCTAAATAATTGTCAATTTGATATTATAATTCATTTTTTCCTGCATTTTAGCCAAAACCGTTATCTGTGGAAGCATAGAACAATCTAACCTCATAAATAATTTCAAATAAATTTTATAACTTAATGGTGTGCTTCATCATATAATGAATAATTGATGCATTTAATTGAGTGAAGCACCAAATACTGACCTCTATTATTTCCTCTGCAAAGAAAAACCTTTGCAAATATAAATGCAAATGTTTTAATTTTCATTTTGCAAATTAAATTGTCTTATGGTGCGTTATTACTTACACGCTACACCAATGTGTCTCTAATTGTATAGTGCACCAGACAAAGCAAGTTAGAAAAATAACGTGTCTTTACTATCAATGCATTGAAATTTATTATGAAAATAAATCGATGTGTTATATGAACACACTGCACCAGTGTGCTACTCACTGTATAGTGCACCAAAAATGTAAGTTTCGAAAAAGAAAACAACATACGTATTTATCATCAATGCGCCAAGATATACAATGAAATAATGAGTGAGAATTTCATTTTTGGTGTTTATAAAGGAAAACCATATTCATTCTTTTATATCTTTAAAAAAATTTAGAAGGGATATTTGTGCAACATAGATTTATCAGTAAAGACTTTGGAGTGGATGGATTTTTTTGAAGAGACAAATTCAAGGTGGATCACTGTAGATCACGTAGAAATTTGCAGAGAATAAATTTCAGGTATCTTATTTCATTCTATTAATCATATTAATCTTTCCCCTATTTGATTCAAACAATTTTTAGTGCATTTCCAAAAAAAAGGGTTTAATAGTTACCTTTAGTATTGGAAGCCCTTATTTCCTCACTGTTTTTTTCTCTCTTTATATATTTCACAAAGAGATTTTTTTTAAGAAAATTATTTTTATAGGGTTTTTTTGTTTATATATGGATGTTTCCTATATGTTTCAATGATACCACTCATTACATTGGATCCCAAATCATCATGTCATTGTCGGTTTAAAAAAAAATGCATGCGTCGTTAATGGTGTGCTCTGTACATAGTAAGAGAACTAATGTGTATTTGTATGTCAATAACACCACTTAATTTAAATTACAAATAATATCAAAATGGAAATAATATTATTTTTATATGGAAACTGTCATGTATTAAATTTGTTCATAGGCCGATGGTGCATAATAAAAAATAATTAGAAGGTTGTGCTTTTATCAATTCATAAAGAGCTGACCAAATACAAAAAAGAACTATATATATAGTTTATGCACCAGTGTGTACAAGTATGGTTGACATCCTGGTGTGTATTAAGTCATTATATGCACTGAGATCTTATCTAAAACAAATATGTAATTTTTATATCTGATGATTCCTAGTTTTTTTTTTCCAGGGAGATTTTGAAAATTCCAAGGGAAAAACAAGGGGAAAACCAAGACATGTCAGTATCCTAGTGTGTATTAAGTCATTATATGCACTGAGATCTTATCTAAAACAAATATGTAATTTTTATATCTGATGATTCCTAGTTTTTTTTTTCAGGGAGATTTTGAAAATTCCAAGGGAAAAACAAGGGGAAAACCAAGACATGTCAGTAGGGATGTCCAAAAAAGTGTAGAAGAAGATGGTAAAATAAATTAACACTTGTGTTGCAAGAGGATCCATCCCAACTAGAATGTGCAGATGAGGTATGTGATCATTTATTTATTCTCTTATGTACATCGAATTTAATTATCACATGAAATAATAATTTTCAATTGTTTTGTTTCCGAAAATGAAAAAAAAAAATAGACCCCATTCAACACATAAGATAGCACGACGAGGAATAAAAGGGTTGATCCCAAAATTTGTGTGTATTTATGTTTTCTAACTTTCTTAAGATTTCATCTTTGTCGTGGTATTTTTATGTAAATAATTAATTTACACTTGTCCATGGATATCTTCTAATAGGTGCTAACATTCAAAGAGGATCGAATCCATGAATTGATAAACATTGTGTTAAGTGTGGGTGTGAGTATATGTTGAAGTATGAAAGTTTAATTGAACAATTTGTAAGTAGATATGTTTTCTAACTTCCCTTGTTTTATAATTAATGAAACAACAAGAAAATGTTATATTGATATTATCATATGTTCTTTGTCATGTCACATTAATAATGCAAGAAACAAAGTATGGAATGCATCCAATAAAGGATATTTTGAGAGAATATACGAAGCATGGCTTTGCAAGAATGTGTATTGTTTATGAAAGACTTGGTGTAAGGTATGTTTTCTTATTTAAATAATTATGTATATCCTACTATGTATGTAAATGTAAATATACTTATTATAGTTTATTTATATGTTTGTAGATGGAAGATGAAGGGGTGGAACATAAAAATCAAGCTAATCAAGAAAAAATTAGGTTAAAAAACCAAAGTACAATATCGCCCACAAATGATGAATAAATGAGGCATGCATGTAGCTCGAACGATGACTACAGTTCAACTCATGAATGTTAATCAATATAATTGAACGCTGTTGCAAGTTGTATGTTTTGGAATATTTGTCTTTGAAAATCAAGAAATTTGTTTAATGTACTTGACATAATGTCCCAATTGCATGAGAACATGTTACCAATAAGTGAAATGATTACATATTGGTTTCAACTTGATTATTGTGGACCTTTAGCTTGTCCCTTTTTGTATGACAATGAGTCTCTTATTCATATATAATAAAATGGGTTTCTTATTTTATTGCATTGTCGAATGTTGTAAAATGTTACGTTGTTGAATACTTAATATGTGGATGATTGTTATTATTACAAATAACATTTGTGTAATTCATTGTATAACATATTAATGCAATCATTATATCGAAATGCAATAACAAAAATATAAAACCATATTGTTATAAAAAATATTTTATTTTGAAATGATTAATTGAAAATTTGTAACATAAACAATTAATTAAAATATATACATATCAACTTGAATTGTATTATTTTGAACTCACTAGACTATGCATGCCATAATATAAAAAGTGGTGCGTTTTGAGGAGTCATACACACTAATGCACATTAATTGTAATAACACATTGATACAAACTATTGAGAAAACACTTTGTTCCGTAAACGATATAACATACAACAATATTTATCGTTTCAAAATTGTACGGTGCTCATTTTTAAAAGATACAATGGGGAACTAAACATAATGTATGCACCGATGCATTATGTTTATTATGTCCTCTAAATATAATTTACACAATAGTTCCTTTATTATAATATACACACTGGTTCTTAGTAAAAATAATGGTGTCGACATCTCACCTTGATATTTGAAATTTGACTACCCTTCGATGCACATGGTAAAACAAGCACTCTAGTACGTATTAATTATACTATAATTGGAGCGCATGCTATATTAAACACCCCAGGTCTCAGGATAACTTAATCACATTGATTCTCACTGTAGCGTAAATGCATCGATGAGTGCTAAAACTAAAAAACATTGGTGCTTCATATGAAAACAAGGAATAATTAGTGCAAATAAATTATAAGAGCATCGATTCTCTACATATGAAAAAAAAGAGAAATAGGTGCAAAGTAATTATATTAATGAACTGGGGTGTTTTTATTATATTAACGCATCGTGGAAGGTTTTTCAAGACCGTGCACCGATATGTTTTGACAATAACAACACCGGAAAAAAAAAACTCGACTACAACCTCTTCCTGCCCAAAGTTTTTTAGATATATGGAACATATATTAAAACCTCTGCTAAATCATTTGCAACCAATAGAGGAGGTCGTAATAGAGTTTTTTTTTTAATTTTTTCCAAATTCTGTATTACTAAAAACCTCTGCAAAACCATCTACAAGAAGGTATTCTCCTTGTAGTGAAGCACACCATTCAACACACTGAATGCACAACTTGTATTTATCTTATATTTATAGACCCACAACATTGGTGGCTCACTCTTACACAAATGGAAACTCAATTTCTCAACAATTCTTGCTCTTGTTGGAAGCCCCCTCTCACAACAATGGATCCTCTAAATGACACACAAATCCTCATATTAATCAATGGTTTTATCACTCCATAGTAGCTTATATCACTCTCAGGACTATTGTGTACTATTCTCACATATCACCTTTTCATCACAACCTATCATGCCAAGCTATCATACCAAAACTTAAAATAAACACACACAACAAATGGAACTATATGTAGAAAGAGTTGGTTTTGTATTTTATATGATGAATAGGAAAATATACATACATATGTATAGGATTTCTAGAGATCAAATACCTATATAACTAAGTGTTCTTACTACCACTTATCTAACATACTCTATTAATTATTTTTCTACAGTCTAACAACCTCAAAAATTTCTAACAACATTGTAACAATTTGCAAGCAATAACATTTCCTTATTTATTTCTAACACTTCTTCCTTATTCACTATTCTAATTATCATCTCCACATTCATTCTTGTTCACAACAATTGCAACTATTATTTTTTTCATTGTCTATTGTCCTCATAATCGTATTGCTTCGACCAATCCATTGTCTCTAATTGTTGTTTTCATAATCAATTTTTAATATCTTGCAATTACGCTTGGAGGGTGATCCAATTAGAAAATATTATATCATATGAACTCATATTGGGGTTTTTTAATTCTAAAAAATGAAAGAAATGTATTTCCTAGTATATAGGGGTGAATGGACATTTTTAATAGTTTAAAATCATCTACATATTATGGGTTTTATAATTCGGTAACAGAGCCGAGGAGCTAAGAATTAA
>JASDQU010439712.1:3385-14924 GCA_032191745.1 Picea mariana | reverse complement strand
TTCACTGTTTTAGTAAAAATTTTTTTTTTTTTTTGTATTCGTCTAATGTTTTATTGTGTTTAATGTTAAGCATGTTTGCAAAAAAATTCATTCCTGGAATCAAAATCATCCCTATTTTTTGATCCTCGCGATCGCACGAAGCGCGAAGGAGAGCATACTTATTCTAGGTAAAAGCAAAATCTGAAAATGAAAAAAAAAAATGAAAATGAAAGCCTACCTACTCTATGCTAATTACATCTTAGAAATCAATTACGTTTAGTCAAATAACCAATGGAGCCAAGCATGCAACAGTAACAACAATATGTTCAGTGGCAATTTTTCTAATGAAAAACATAATTTTACAAGAATGAATGAATCTAGTTGTTGTAACTGTAAATTAACAAAATTAAAAGAAAAATTAAAAGAATCTAACCTGGTGGTCGCTTGAAACCATCATTCGATATAGATTTCGTAGATGTATTTTTCCTCACTTAGATCATGCTGTGGCTCCCCATTGTCCTCCTCAAGTTCCTTAGATGTTGATTCCTCGTTCGTTTCTGGAGGAGTATTTAAGCTCTGGGTTGCTGTCAAGATCTCCTCTTTCTGAGAAGAAGAGATCCCAACTTTCAAAAGGATCTGAGTGAGTTGTTCCAATATGAAACTCATATTTAAATCATATTTTAAAAGGGGTTCTTACATCACCCAAATCAAAAGAAAAAAAAAAAGACTGAAAATCACACTTGCTGAAACACATGAAAACCTCTTCATAGTCGCAAAAATTGAAATTGCAGAAATTGGAATCTACACTTACGCTTATAGGAATAGAAATGCTCCCTAAATTCCCTTACCCATATGTCACCTCATATTTAGGAGCATGACTAATCATACTTTCATGAAAATTCAAGCTAAACTTCAATCCATCGTGCTTCCCCAACAACAGTGCCAAAATGTTAGGTAGAAATATTGTCGTTTAATTCTGTTGTAGTACTTTCCCAACTATTTAATTTGTCAATCCGAGGTTTGTAGGCTTACGAGGCACACACTATATATGTAGGACTGAAGTAGAATTAATCTAATCTAAATTTCTGAAATGAAATTAATTTAGGAAAGCATTGAAACACTAACTAGGAAAGCAGGAAATTAATCTAGGAAAGCAATACAACATGTGAAGAGTTGAATGACAAAAGACATATGTAAGCTCACAGAATAAATCAATCTCAAATTATATTACAAGAATCAAATGACAAAGCATGAAAGAATAACAATGAAAGAATCAAAGCTAAGAATCCCCTTCTCCTAATTACAAAACTAAATTATGAATTCCCTGCCTCCTCATGAAGAGATAGCACTCTCTTATATACATGAGTTTCATAATTACAAATCCACTATTCTCTCAACCACTCTCAACTACTTTTCCAATATTACAATATATGATCCCTTCAAATCATCCACACATCTCTAACATATCTTAGATAAGATATGCCAACCAAATATTTCATGATCTTCTCCTTGAGATTAACTTCAAATCTTTTTGTAATTCGAATTTGAGGATAGGTGGTGAATTTTGACTTTGATGAAATCTTCAAATATGCCTGCACACATCATCAAACTCATCCAACCTTGATATATAATGAAAATATGTTAATTTATAATATTTAATCACAAATTCACTTATAATACTAAAATGAATAAAGTGGAAAATAATAATGTGAAACCCAAATTGATTTATGAAAATGGTATGATGGAAGGTGAATGGGATGATGAAATGTAAGGAATAGTGAAGGGAAAAGTGTATGAAAATGTGACATTTCTGAGTCCTAACACCCATATGGTGGGCCCAAAAATCAACACTGCCTTATTATTCAAGGACCTATAAAAATTGTTGTTCCCTACACGCAAAAATATTATATTATTACTAATTAAAAAATAATAATTTAGATCATTTATATTTGTCTACATAGAGAACATGAAACAATTAAAATTTTAAAAATTACCTGGGACTTTAACTTGCTTTAATGGAAGTCCTTCCTCGTTGACCATAAATGTGCCCTTAAGGGTCCCTGTGCTAGTCACACATTTATTTAGGAAAAGAAACAATATAGTTGGCCAAATCATCAGCCTCATCTCTGTCACCACCTTCAGAGACTACCTATGTGGTCACTTCTTGGGTGTGCATGTCGTGGCTCCCACCTAATGATGTGAAAGGTGGAGATATGAATAGATGCATCCTAGAAGGTTTATGAGGGCCTGCTTCGGGACTCTGTGGTGTCTATGCAACACCACTACTACCGACACCATGCATGTTGGGGTTAACAGAATCCAAAACTCTCTATATAAGAAAGAACACATTTTTTCGTTTAGATAATGTAAAAGTTAAAAATCAAGCTTTCATAATTGATCTTATGAAATAAAATTAAAACCACTTGAAATTATGGTTATTACCTTATATTTGTTAAGCATTTTCTTAACTTCTCTGATCCTTTCTTCAACCTCAGGAGTTTGATCTATAATATCTAACAAGTGAGCTAGTTCCTTGTTTTCTTTATTGATCTTTTTTTTAATTAAAACCATAGGGTCGGGGGATTCATACAAATCCATTTCTTCGAGTGAATCATCATCAACATCATGGACGGATGACTACATATTCAAAAAAATAAATGATAATTTATATATGTAAACAAATAAAATAATTGATCTCCATAGAAATAAAATGCACATTAAATGCGATTCGAAAATTGTTGTTTATTTACCTGTTCTGAGGTCACTTTTGATTTACCACGATCATCCTACCACATTACAGTAAAATTAGAGCCGTTATCATTATCACAAGAAATAAATTCAAATGTATGAGAAATCCTCACTCTTTATTGACATCCAAGGAGGAATGATATTGTTTATAAGAAAAATAGGCCACACTGAGTAAACAGACCGAAGGTCTCCAAATGGATTAACACCATAAAGAACATAATGAAAAACATAAAATATAAGAGTCATTGATTACATGTTGGCTAAATTAGTATACGTACCACCCCCGTAATAGAAACATATGTATCTATTCGATTCAAATTGTAATCAATCAATAACTCTTCCCCTGTAGCTATTGATTTTATTGCACATATGAATACACAGTTTTCTTCACACCCCTCAAATACACAATTGGGTTACCTATTTGTGGTCGTGGGTCATGTACTATTTATAAACCCTACAATATTCCTCGATGATTTTGGCCTTCTATCAATATAGATAGTTTATCATTTATTTTGATCATTGTCTTTTAGTTGTATATAATTTGCAGCCAAGCCATATCTTCGCATACTTTTTGTATATTGGACTATTTGTATCCAATATTTGTAGATACAACAGGTTCCGACATACTCCATCAATTTATTTAATCTGTCATAAAATAAATTTATGCCATCCGAGGAAAATATCCCCAAACCATGTAATGACGATGGAGCAATTTGGTATATCCTTTCGTTTACACAAAAATCAATGTTTATTTTAGGAAGATCCTTAGGTACCCATCATTTTAATATATGTTTGTACCTTAAGGGAACATCGATTTCATCTATGCTCTCATGATCATAAGAACATGATCCCCCTTTCTCAAGAAAAAATTCCACGCATCTATGGAATTTTCCTCTGATCGTCTCACCTCTAGTTGATATACGCCTGTTAGACCTACTAGATGTATCACTTTACTCTATTCTACCTGAACGTTCCTTACTCAATGAAGATATATCTGACAAATACTTGTTTGCTCGTATGTCTTATAACACCATCAATGACATAAATAGTCATATAGTCAAGTTGTAACACTAATTAGTACAATGGTTCTACTTCATTACTAGTATCATGTTGGTATCATAGTAAGATCATAATGATTACCATGGTGTTACTCTTTCACAATTGTATTATTCTCTATTACTATTGGTATACTATCTAGGAATTATAGGGGCATGTTTGGAGTCATGAAATGACGCATGCCGACAAGTCGTGGTAATAGGACATGATGTTGGTTGGAAGACCCCAGAACCAATGCCATTAGACACAAACTCAATACTAAGGCCAACTAAGGAGAACAAACAACACATGTTAATTAATCTAGGAGTCAAGCATGAAAACAAACCATCTTTGTACTACGACTAGACCATCTTTATTTGAAATGCTTCATGTAACATATTTCATTGACTTATTGTGATCTTGTTCTCTCTTGGATGTACTTTCATTGACAATGCCAATTCTCTTGTCTCCTTTAGTCGACCAACCTAATTTAGTGAATTCCTTTTCTAGACTTAATCCATAGGCCATGTTTCCTAATTCATGGAAAAAGGACACATGGCATAAAGGTAGAAAAGGAAACATGGTATAAGGATTCGAGAAAACTGGTAGAAAGAATAACCAAAACCAAGCAGAAATTCCAAACCATAACCAAGAGAAATTCCAAACCATAAGCCAAAATCCTAGTTGCAACAGTTGCAACTGCACTCCCTCTCCAAACTTGCGCACCACTAGTCCTTATGTAGTTGTCTGTGAGATAGAGTGACAAATGAACTCTAACACCCTCTATTTATAATACTCTATCTTAATTTACTGGTCTGACTTATCATTTTGGAGGCTAATAACTCAATATTAAATATTTTATTGAGACGACTTGTCTCCTAGGGTTATTATCCAATGTTTTAGGGTTTCTCTTTCTTCCCAAAATATTCTAGTCTTGTCAAAGGTTACACATGGAGGTTAATACCTCCTTCAACTACCATAATATCAACAATTTCCAGCACTTATATGTCTCGTTGATTTGACATAAGTTGAGTTTGAAATTATTAATGTCTTAAAATTGATATTTAAGACAATAGGACATAATTTACTGCTATAATTATTGTTGTCAGAAAGTGACTTTCAGATCTAGTTTATGCATGATACGATTGCACTAGAATGTTGAAACTTGTGGCATAAGCTTGATATATTTTCTCTTGAATTGACTAGTGGATTAGGGTTGTTAAGAATTAAAATTTCATCTACTGTTGCTATTGTTTTATTATATTTCATATTATCCCTAAGCATGTAAATTCTTAGGGACTAGATCTGGGAAACTCTAGGAAAGAGGTAAAATTTATGAAGTTGCATTAAAGCTTGAATTTTGGAAATTTATACAACTACTCTAATAATGAGCCCTCATGCCACTACCCAAAATAGTGTGTAACTCCTTAAGTGGGTACTTTATTGGTGATAGGAATGGGGAGGTTTCATGCCGAGAATAACCTGCTAGTGGTGTAACCTCATTGTTTTCATAATTCTATCAAAAATCTACAACAAGTTTGCTACCAAATCTGGTCCACAAATACTAGTGCAACTGTTCTTCTAATGCACCATTCTCATATGCCAAAATTAGGAGTGTAAATACATCCTAAAAAGGGTGTCGTATTGTATTCCAATAATAGGATATAACCCCTCTCTAATGTAATTTTCCCTCCATGAGTCAAAGATGAAATAAGAATGTAACTCCTAGTGAATGCACCCTTATTACTCAACCAAGATTAGTCAATGTGCAATTGTTGAATGAGACACCCTTTGTCGTGCACATGCATGCTAAGCATAAAAAACTGAACCTAACACATTTATTTTAATAATAATATAAATCTACAAGCATGCATCCACCTGTTGTAATTAGCACAAAATCAAGGCCAAACTTGGCATGAAAGGAAACCCCCAACTTGGCCATCAACTAACCTATTGCAGAGCTAGAAAGAGGACAAAATCATTTTTTTGTTGAAGGTTGTCCCTAGCACACAAGTATAAATGCCACAATATTGAGTAACCATTGGAAAATAGCCCAAGAAAGGATGATGAAAAGCAGGAGAAACACCACATCTCTTTTCATGATGGCACACAAATTAGGGAAAAAATTACCATTCAACAATGCTACTTCCCTGAGTTTTTTTTTTCTTGAAACATTCATAAGATTCATTCACAAGTTTCAGTAATTCTCCTATAGTATCATGAACTTGCTTTAGCTCAACATCAAATACATTGGCAAGGAATTCAACCTCAATCATTATGGTCCAATATTCCCTTTTTAAATGCTCATAACCTAGCTTGGCCTAATTTTTTTACCCCTAGATTAGATTTATGCTACCCTCTGAGGAACAATCAAACTCTTGTAATATTGTGCACAATCCAAACATATTAATCTTTATAAGGTACAATCTATACTTCTTGGGTACTCATCAAGGCTACCTTCAGTATCGAAGCCTATAACATTAAAGTACCTAAAAATAGTCACCCACTTATTTGAGCTTATTGTCCGGTCCTTAGTTGCTTCCTTTGATACTTTATTATCTCCTCATAGAAAATAATAAACACATAGGGAATATCTTCAATTATTGGAATTGTCTCAAGTTTTCCATACGCTACATGGGTGTTAGGACAGATAAATCTCTTCACATTTTTTTGCAATCATTGCCTCCAAAGGAATTTGTTGTAACATTATGATAGTTATATTAGTACCTTAGAAAATCAAATATAGTCTCCCCATAAGCAATAACATTAAATGTGTATGGTTACATCATAAGAATAAATGAATCGATGTAATACTTGAACAAATCCTAAATATCTTAGAGATAAATCTATGTAATACTTGAACAACTCAGTAGAATGGAAATCAACTAAAGACATGACATGGAAAGCATAGGATTATTAGGGCTTCTGAGCAAAGAAGCATGGGATAGAAAACATTCGGAAAGGAATATGCATAAACAATGGCAGAGAAAAGTGCTAAGGAATGAACGAATGAGAATTTGGTTGAGTTTGAGGCTTTAAACATAGAATCTTTTCCTAGTGTCTATGCTCAATAGAGTTTAAACAGATGGTACTCAACCACAACAACCCTTTCCATCACATCAAGAGAACAAGGGAAGTATGTCATTGAGAAGGAGATTTTTGATGTTGTTGGAACTCAATATTACACCCTTGGAATCTTGGTGCCAACTTCAACGTATACATATAGCACAAGAGCATATGATTCAAGGTGAACTTTTTGGTATTTGAATGTTCTAGTTTTTCTTCCTACTCATCATCTTGCAATACAAGTAAAGAAAGTGTTTTATGAAATTGCACAAATAATAGGTTTATCAATATTTTTGGTAGTTGGACAAACTTAAATAATATCTTATACTACTCATTTCATAAAGCACCATAGGAATTTGTTGACGGGCAAAATTGACCGCTTGTCAACTGGAGAGGTGGATCCGGTCTAGGGTTGTCTAAATAACCGAAGCCGTTTGGATTAATCCACTCCGACAGGTTTAGCAGCTCCGTTGGCCGATCTAAGTCCTAGGAAAGTGAAAGAAAAACTAAACTAAAGAAACCAATCTAAGTGAAAAACAACTACTGTAAACTATATACAAATCAAAACTATATATATGCAGTTTACTTACTAATATTATAAAACAATAATTCTACTTATTAAATGTTCAGGTATCAATACAATTAAATCTCAATTATATATGTACAGTATTTACAGAATACAAATTTTGATCGAAATTTGCAAAATCATTTGTAAATTGTCTTATGACAGCGAAGCTATTATTTTTGGATTTTTTATAACTTTTATAAATAGGAAGTAAATTGACAGCTATCTGTCTGAACTACAATGAATCCTTATATTAATTAAATTACTAAAATAAAATAACAAACTAACCTGAAATTATCGCTGCCTATTTGTCCTGTGCACAGTATTCGATTTAGCTGTTTGATGGGGGAAACCCGCACCAAATTTTTCAAAAAGCTTCTCGTAAACAGAAAGCAGTGATGCTCTTGAATACGAATGATAGAATAAACAAGAGATATAGCAACAACAATTTAATAGTTTAGAGATCATCACATTTAGATAAATCCCAGTGCGAAGTCTTGTACATAACTGTTCATTTAACAAAGAAGATAAACCTTCTATTCATTAAATTAAAACAGGGTAATTGCTGTAAGTAAAATGAGATACATCAAATATGGACAAAGCTTAATTCATATCGCATTAACCTGTAACAAATCTTGATATCTAAAGTAGTCAATAATTTGATTACAAATTAAAATGCACAGAAACTTGAACAAAAGTAAGATAAATTGAAGCTAAAGCCGTACAACAAATCCACTTCTATTCGAGTCTGTATAATCATCAGCCCATAGTCTCTGTTCTCCCAACAGTGATGGGTTGTTTACAAAAAATAATAAGTATATAAAGGCCACAGGGTTAAACATTCCCTGTGGAAATCATCAAAACTGTTTGCACAAAATATGGGAATGATCTCCCAAATTGTTATTCCTATCTAAGACTAACAACCTAATCCAAAAACTGTGTAACAAAAAGCATGTTCAAAAATGCCATAATCGATCCAATTCCCATTGAAATTCATGTGTACCTGTAGATGGACAAAAATAAACAATTTTAGATAGTGTTTAATTGTAAAATCAACAAAAATTCAAATTTTATGACTAGCTACAGAATCTCACGATTCTGTAGTTGGTCATATTTACAAACAAAATCGTATTAAATTAATCCAATGGTAACAGAAATGTATGAGATATATCACACAAATCCTTTATTACTAATTCAAAGCAAACCAAAATCATTATGCTAATTCAAAACAAACAGGATCGTATTGAATCAATTCAATCAAAACATAACTATATTGAATTTATCAAACAAATCTTTTATACTAATTAAAGCAAACACAATCGTTTATGCTAAATTCAAAACAAACCAAATCATTATAAAATCATTGTTGAAATATCATACCTTGGCTGTAGGGATACGATTCGGTCAGGCTAACTTTGAATTAACAATGGCAGTGGATGCCTCAACATTTTTGAACACGATAGAGCCTGTGGTCTTTTGCCTCTTATCGTTAGCTTGCAATCTATAATTTTCCTTAGACAACACAGTCACCCGGTCCTCCAAGGACTTGATTCGGGATTGCAATAGAGGGACATCTGTATAGTATCATTTGAGCCAAGAGTTGCATTCAGTGCACTGTGGTTGATCAGGCCGAGTCACTATAGGTAAAGGATCTTTCAAAATACCAGGGGTTCCACTGTCAAACTTGATCCCGGGGAAGTTAGGGTCATCCTTAAGGCACGGTGGGAGGTTGGATACGTAGTCATAGGGTTGAACAGAATAGAGGCCATGTGAGTATGGGTACTCTTCGGTCAAAAATCGCTCAATCTTAGAATCTGAATCTTCACTCAAAACAATAGGCTTCTGGTCTGTATTTTGTTTGGGCTTACTACGAGCGCACCTAGATACCCAACGCGCAACCTTCTTACCTTTTCTATTGACATCGGTCTTACCTTTGCCTCTTTTTCTTGCAGGCCACTTAACATTCTTGGCATTTTCTTTCGAACATGGGTCAGGCAAGGTGTTAGGTAGGACAGTGTTGGGGTAGGTTGAGGGTTCGACAGCAAGTAGGAGGGTAGGAGGTGGCATGACAGGCCCGACAAGGGTTTCGGTGACCACAGTCTTGTCCACTTGACCACATTCAGGAGTGGCAAAGCCATTCCTCAATAAGAAAACTTCCCAACAGTCACAACTCAACCTCAAATGATGAACAATAATGATTTTAATCAAACAGTGATGGAAGAGGCTGGAGTCAGCCTTCTCCCTCTTAAATCATTTAGCCATTTTATACAGACTGCATAGGAGGTAGTGAGACATATTCAAAGAGAAATCTATGAAATTCATAAGTAGTCAGATATGGTAAAGAAACACTAAACCATATCTACCGTCGCAAGTAACGAATTGGTTAATAATGGCCAATAAATCATGCCATCGAGACTTAAGGGCTGTGACCGACATACCTTTGTCACAACTGATAATTTTCCTTGAAGAAAACAGGAGAGGCCATGGCACTTCATCCACCTTCGAATTCTTAAACCATCTCTGCCCCTTGGTTGGCAGACAAACGACTGAGCTGAGGAATTCTTCATTTAATTTGAGTTGGATGTCCCCAACTTTGGCCTGGCATCCATCGAAAGTGAGGGAAAACTATTGAGCGACTGGGAGGTTGAAACCCTCAAATTTTTGAATGAAAACTAACCAGCCATTACTCTCCAAGTCCTCACAAGTGTTATCAAATAAAAACAGCATTTGAACACCATTGGGTTCTATGTGCACTACAGGGGCCATAGGAGAGAGCACACAGTCAATAGGGTAAACGGTGAGGGGGTTGGACAGTGTAAGGTAGCTAGAGAGGTAGTGGGGGGGGCCTAGAGGGTCCATAGTGATAATAGTGGAGGTCATTCAATGTAAGGTGGACTAGGTCCACTATATTATTAAATAATACCCACTATGGTAGTTAGATATAATAAATGTAAGAGGACTTCTTAGAAGGTTCTACTTCTAGAAGATTCCTCCTCTAGAATGTTCTTAGGAGATGATAGCACTATATAAAGGGGTTCGAGCAATGTAATAATACATGAAGAGAAATATTATATTTGGAGCGGTATCTCAATAGGAGGATGCCCCCTCGAAGAGGAAAGTGAACATGAGAGGATCCCTTCCATAATAGGATCCATTGTATGGTGTTGCCCTACCTCAAGGGTTTCTATAAAAAAGTTGTGGTTTTCTATATGGTTTCATAGATATTGTGTGGTGATTGTATTCAGATATATTTGGATCTATTGTGATATTTTTCATTCAGCTATTAGGTACTTAACAATTGGTATCAGAGCACTTTCCTTGGCTGGAGTTGTGGGCAAATATTTTTTATTTTTGCAGATTTTTTTTTTCGGAGAAGAAAAAAGAGGGCCGCGACATTCCGGACATTTTCAGTATATTTTTGTGAAAAATTTGCAGAAAAGGGTTGTATATCTGAGTTCCTCTCAGAAAAACACCCAAGTTGAAAAAAAAAATCATCCAAAACGGAGTCCGGAAGGTCAAGATATTGAGGTTTTAAAATCTGCAATTTTTCAGGGTTTTTCTGCGAACGGTGGCACGATTTGTTTTTATTTCTGTATAATTCAGAGGCCGAATTTACCCAAATAAATTACAGATCTGAGTTCCTCTCACAATTTCACCTAATTTAAAAAAAAAAAATCAGGCGAAACGGAGTCCGAGAAGTGAAGTTATGAGCATTTTAACTTCAACAGTTTTTTAGGGTTTTTTCAGAAAAAACCACGATTTTTTGTTGTAACTTATTGTTCTATTTTTTGGGGTTTTTTCGTGACGGCTGCGGGACTGAAAGGTTCATAGGGTGCTCAGATGGATATTTCTTCTCAAAACCTAAAATAAATTCTTGAATCATTCAAAGCCCAATTGGATGCTAGATTGGATGTGTTAGCACAAGGCCTCACAGACAGCCTCACAAATATCATCACAGATGGCCTCAATGATAGTTTTCGTAGTATTCAAGATTCATTGAATGACATGCAGGAGAGATTTCTTATGCAGGGCCTCATAAATGAATATAATCAAGAAAGATATGCTTGGTATGATTTTGAGGACGATTGTGATGATTGGTATATGGATAGTTCTCATTTCTGGGATGACAACCACTTCCATATTTTA